>CM052714.1:71574904-71627507 GCA_028551405.1 Uromys caudimaculatus
GTCTGTGGATTTCTAACATTATTGAAAGCTATCTATCTATGCTCAGCAATCTACATTGTTGTCTTTTAACTATTCCCAGCTATTTTTAATTAAATTATCTTGAAAACACCCTAACAATTAACTCAGAGCTATGAATTAGCTATCTGGTCCTTAGCTCGTATGCCTAATAATCTAAAATCAGTTTGTAAAGGCAGTCTCTTTTTATGAGTCAATTTTAGTAATAACCAATAATAAGTATTTACTTGTGCCATGTGAAGGATGGCACAAAGAATGTTTACCTTTTTTTGATTCTCTTGAATCTAGTTCTTTAGGGGGTCTCCCTCTATCAAATCTGATTCATATAACTCTGGGAGATGTGTAGAGTCTAATCAACTTTTTAAAAACCATAACGGTAAAGCCTTTCTCTCAAATCAGCATGTCCTTTAACCATTAACTCGGAAAACTTTTAGCTTGACCTCTCTCCCAGAAGAATAATAAAAGAATCACAAAACTTAGAATCATACCCATTTTGATAATTAAAACAATTTAAAACAAATGAAGTAAACTACACATATACTATATGGACCTATTTCTAGGCATTTTCTAATTTGTCATGCCAGCATATTAACCCAAAATTCCCATGGAGCCCACGTTCAAATCATATGAGATATCTTGCAGGACTTTATTATGCCCAAATTCTGACCTATGATTACCTGCTTGTAGGAAGCAGGCAGCTTTTACTGTCTGGCATTTTGCCTCTGGGCAATCATCTTGTCTTTGTTCACAGCTGGGGACCACAGAGTCATGCTTGAACCCCCATGACTCCTCCTCCTGCTGAGCAACAACCGGTCCCCACCTTTTTTTTTTCCTAACTTTTTCCATGTTTAACTGGATAAATCTGTCCGATGTCCAAAACAAACAAACAAACAAACAAAAAACCCGTCGTCAGTCAGTTTCAGTCTTAAGAGCACAGAACACAAAACAGAACAGAAGACAACAGTTCACCCCAGCTCTCCCCTGCCACGGGCGGCCAGCGCATACAACCAACAACCAATACACAGCTCATCGCTGCCATTGACACAAAACAGATTTGTCCCTTCTATGGACGTAGAACACTTTCCCAGCCAGCTCCAGCTGTGCTGGGTTACAGACAGCTCAGATCCTGCCACCCCTGCCACAGTTGGTGGGTGTAACCAAAGAGTTTGTCCCTTCCACAGTCTCAGAAACCAGGTGGCCCTGCCGCATTGGCAGAAGCCAGATACTCAGGCAAACTGAGGGTCCAAGGTGTCCCTCGGTCCCTCCGTGGCCATGGCGTTCAGGTACATCTACCTGCCATGAACACCATCAGACAGATGGCACAAAAAGTGCCCAGACAGGTGGCACCAAAGTGCCCAGACAGATGGCACTGAAGTGCCCATACAGGCAGCCCAGAGGCCTATAGGTGGCACTGAAGTGCCCAGAGGCTTGCAAGCAAAACCATAAGTAGGCGCCACAAAAGAGGAGGAGGACAGAAAACAGACAAAGAGGGAGACAAACAATACCTGCTCGAGCGTAAAGTCACACTTAGGGGAGTAGATATCATCTGTCCCATTGTCAAAGTCACAAACACAACAAAACAGATACTGAAAATACACAGACAAAGACTGACAAGGGCCCGTTTCCACCGAGACAAGCAAAACCAATTCAGAAAACCAGACAGCCGGGAGGACCGCGTCCTCTCTGGCACCCTGACAGGAATCTCCCAGGTGTCCCTGGGGTCCCTCCAGACCTCCTGAGACGTCTCCCAGGGCGACAGTCGGTGATCCCCTAGCCAGTCAGCCAATCATGCCCCCAGCCTCTACCCAAGACTGGGAGATCGTCATCCCTCACGGAGGCATGAGCGACTGCAAACCAGACTGCATGGAAACCGAAAATACAGATTCAGACTAGACTCTAGCCAGCATAGACAACAAAAATACAGGCAGAATCTCACCTCCAAGTTGGTCTTCAGAGTTGAGGGTGGTCGCAAATCCCAAATGAGCCCCCAAATGAAAGACCCCCAAGCTGGGGAGATCCTCACTCAAGTCTCAGGACTGCACGACCCCCCAAGAACTCACGAAAGACCATCCTTGTTGCAACACGAGGTTTATTTGGGGGACCAGTGCACTGGCGTCGAGCTCATAACCAATGCAGAGGCAGAGGAGTTCGACCCTGAGCAGCTGAAGTCAGGGGTATTTAAAGAAAAAAAACCACAAAGCAAGGAAATTCTATGCGTATGCGTCATGGGAAGGTATAGAATGTTCTAAGTTCACCATAAGGTGGTTGTGATAACATTCCTGCAGTTAGCTATTCCCTGGGACAAAAAGTGCAGGTTAGCCATAAGGCGGTTGTGATAACAATCCTGCAGTTAGCTATTTCCTGGGACAAAAGATGTAGGTTAGCCATTAAGTGGTTGTGATAACATTCCTACAGTTAACTATTCCCTGGGACAAAGGGTGTAGGTCCTGGGGTCAGTTCCTGGAGCTGGAGGGAAAGCATAGGCAGTGGAATATGGCTATATTATCTCTGGCTTTAATATTGCTAAGGGGGGTCTAACTTCCTTATAATGGGCTCAGGTCTTTCACTAACACGTCCTGGACAGGGGACAACTGCTATTCTGAAACCTATTCTTTCTCTCTCTTTCTCTTTCTCATGTCATTTGTATATTTACCTTCCTACTTCTGGGAGCCATGGACAGCATAAATCTGCTGTTTGTTGCTTACCACCATGCAGGATACTGTCATTTCTTCCATTTTCTATGGAACTCCACTGAAGACAGTGTTTCTCAGTGGACCCTCTCCCACCCCCCATTTTCAGCTACCACCTGTAGCTGTCCAACAGCTATGGAGAACTGGGTCTACTTGAAAGGAGGGTTGGAAATGAAAAAGGAGTGCAAGAAAAGAAAGAAGCCAAGACAAAAATTTCTGATCAAGGCTCAAAGTTTAATATTCAGTATTTCGGTTATACAGGGAGAGCCCACAAACCTCATCCTTTGTTTCAGTTGGATTATGTTGCTTTGTTTCAGCTGGATTATGTTGCAAAGCAAGCTCAGAGGGCAGTCCTTTCTTCTAAGTTCTTGTAGGAAGCTGCATGTACAGTAAGGCAGATGATTCCATCTGGGTCCCACCTGGGTCATTAAGGTCCAACTGTGGCAAATGCTCAAGATCTATTCAGCCTGCTCAAGACTGGGGGAAGGGCACAGTTTCTCTCCAGGTTTTTAAAGCACTAACAATTGCCTAAGTGGCTGCATCTCAAAAAAAAAAAAACTTACATTGTAAGGCACTGAGAGAGCTCTCATAAAAGTAACTGGTGCCTACTGACTTTTCCATTAGAGAGTGACATATTCCACCTTGAGTCTCTGAGCTATTGTAAGATTCTGGTGAGCCTTAACTTACCAGAGACCCTCCAAGGGAACACATGGAGTCAGGGATTGATGCAAAATGCAAGAGGAATTTATTAATTCAGCATGCTCTACATACCAAGATGGGAGAGTGACCACAAGGTGCCCATTCAGGGACCTTGTATATGGATTTTAGAGCAGCAGTCATTAGGCACAATGTGATTGGCAGAACAGTGTGACTTTTAAACTGATTGGTCTTTAGGGAATGAGGTAGCAGGAGCTTAATCAGACTCTCCCTTCCAGCCTGCCCATGTGCTCAAAGGGGGAAGGGGACCCTGGTGGAATATCTCAAAGTTCCTGAGCTGACTTCTCACTATTGTCTATGAATACTTTATGGATCCTTCCAAAATCAAAATTTATCCTCTTATCTCACTTTTGTCACTGGAAACCATTGACATCCGGGATACTGACTGAGCCTTGTGATAAGCATTGGGATGCTGAACTACCCAGACAAGCACGGAAAAACAGCACCTGAGTTAAACTCAGGTTATTTCATAATAAAGAAATGGTACTTGTCCACAAGGCAAAGCATGATTTGTAGTAAGGATGGTTCTCCCATTAAATTTGGGTTTTATATTGAAAACTCTTTGGAGTCTTGAGCACATTGGCTGAGACATCTGGATGATAATACTAGCTCCAAAATTTGGAAATACTGGACATCTAGTTGGCTTCAAATTATAAACCACAGGATGAGTAATCAGTGGGCATGAGAGATTGAGAACATTCTACCATACCGTAAACCTTGCTGTAGATCACTTCCTCTTCTGTGAATTGAAGCCAGAGAGCACAATAAGTACAAGAAATCCTCAAAGAAGGCATCACGGTAGAACTGTAAATTCTAGACAAACCCAGAAGAGAATCCAGGAAACTACTTCAACCCTTGAGATTTTCTTGGAAGCAGAACCCATAGAACTTGTGGAAACTGTTGGAGATGAAATCATGGACCTCACCTATGAATCTTTAGAGCCTGGGGTTGTGAACCTGACTCACAATAACTCTGTTGTGATTGTTGAAGATAGGAGAAGGCCAAGGAGAAATGGGAGGAGGTTGCACCAAGACCATGCTGACAGCTTTGTAGTGAGCAGTGATGATGAGGAACTGTCTAGGGACAAAGATGTATACATGACTACCCATACTCCTCCAAGCATCAAGGATGACAGAGCTACTGGACTCAGGTCCTCAGGTACCATCAGGTATCCAATTTAAATGGACAGACACTCTGAGAATATGCAGAATGGGCATCTCGTGGTTTCAACAGAATGTAGCCTCATCCTCTGTAGCCAGTGCCTCTGTGATTCCATTAAGAATGCTAACACTTGCCCAACTTGTAGGAAAATGATCAACCATAAACTGTACTACCCCATTTATATATGAAATATTCACAACTGCTCGGGATAGACCAATGGACAGACATCTGGGCTAGTTTTTCTGCATGGTATCTGCCTCCAGTTTCCTAAGCTCAAAAGAACTTTCAAAAATCAATGTCTAATGTAAACTCATCTTCTGTTTTTCCAACCCCTTAGATTCTTTTGTTATCTCCAGTTTGATGCTATAGAGCACGGTCCAGGGATCCTCCCAGATCAGTTTAGCATCTCTGCCCCTCTGTGTAGTCTGATCCCAGAGTAGGAAAAAAGGAGTCAGGCATATTGGAGTTGAGCATCATGGCTCTAGCCTCTTTATGGAGTGCACATGTTGTCCAAGAAGTTTCCCTGTTGGGAAAGCTTGCCTCAGCACTTGTGGGTACAAAACCTTCCCAAGGCACTTACAGTTAGCTATTCCGCCTGCCAAACAGTGTCCTGGCCAGACAGTCTAAATAGCCCAAGGATACCAGTACATAAACTGCCCATAGAAAGCCTAGCTGGTGGACTTTTAGTTTTCTTTCCCATGACAGCAGAGGTGACCTAGGATTCTGCCTGAAACTTATCATTGGTGTGCAGTGTTTTCTGCAAATCACAAGACTCTGCAGGGCAATACTGTTTCCTAAGAATAAGAAAGTGCAATAAAACCCATTCTTCACTTGCTCTTTAGCAATCTGGAAGATGTAGCACTGCTAGTATCCTCAGCCCAGTGTTGTCTATGGGAGCAGTGCCCATCCCACCCCATTTCTGTTCACGAACTGTTCTCAGGAACCCTACCCATACTCCAAAGTTCTTTACCTGGCACAGAACATTCAAGGCTAATAGGACAAGCAAGTGTTTGAGTGTCATCTCTTTTCTGCTAAAATGTGTCCTGCATTGTCCACAATGCCTTCTAACCCTCAGTTTTTTAGTTCCCACTGTCTAATGTCTGTCCAAGCATAGATATCAGGAGGCGGTAGCAGTAACAAGGGTCTTATCAGCTGTTCATTTACATGCTTTTGCCCAAGTCACTGTTGCCCATGTGTCAGAGATGTGGCCCTACTCAATCTACCACTGCCCTGACTTTCCCACACCCCTTGAATAGATAGATATTTCCAAATCTGCTCTTCTAGCCAGTTGAGCTTTGATCCTCTGGACTTTTGACTGCTCAGTAGATTTTGGTTGGCAAAGCATGGTGCCTCTTTTTCCCAGTGGGACCACATAAGAATCTCTGCTCCACTCTATATGTGTGGGAGTCTCTGGTGCTCTCAGAGACAGTGAGGTGGTAAATAATTGCCCCTAGGGACACCAGGTACAGGGTGGTTTTAGAAGATACACCTTGAATGCCAGCCTGCCTCCACCTCCACACTACTTCCTCAGAGGGCTTCAAGCCAAACCAATAGCTTTTTTGTGTGAAACATCTTTGAGGTGGGGAAATGTGGGGCAGTGATCTGTGACAGGCAATCTGGCACCCGGTTGAGCACAGGCATAAAATCTGAGCAACCCAGCAGAACAATCTGCAAGGGCCCAGAAAATGTTATGCCAATGCTCCCAGGAGGCTTTTGACTCCAGTCACGGTCACATACCACCCCTCCTCAGGTAGAGGTGTGGCCACACAACTCCAAGCCATCCCCATGTTAATGAGACACCTGGAGACTTAGCCACGCCCCTTCCCAGTTACTGCCTCGAATCTCCCAGAAGCCACGGGGTACAGTTCCATCCACATTACTCCACACAATGAAAATAAACATCTTAGAATTATGGACTGTCTCTTCATCTGGACCAGCCGTGGGAAGTGAGGGATCTGGTCCTGGATTAAGGAGCCGCGTCTAATCTCTCACTGATGACTTCCCAGTGCTCCCAGATGGTAACCATTCAACCAAGCCTAAGCAACTAGCCCAGCGCCCCAAGTCTCTGAAACCCAGTCCCAGTGGGAACCCCAGCTGCACTCCAGCTAGCCTGTCTGCATCACCCTGCAGCCACTGTGGTGCTCAGGGCTAGAGAACCCACAGAAATGGCTGCTGCACATTCCCTGAGAATGGCCCCCTCCTCCACCCATGGGCAGGGCCCACAAAGGCTTCCCACAGCCCCCACCTGCCTGTCAGGCTGTGTGGGAAGACTCGTGACCACTTCCCTTGTGTCTCCTGTCTCACTCAGAGCTGCAGCGCCCGGGACAAATACGTGGGGCTTCTTTCCACCGCTCCAGGCTTGTTCCAACAGGGAAAGGATCACCAGAGCTTTGCTAGCAATAACTGACTTTCAGTTTACTGTTCTGAAGGAGCAGAAACTCAGCACAAAAATCACTTTAAATGGAGCTGAAGGAGAGTCCCTCCTCCATGTGAAAAGAAAATAGTTTTATTCTTCATTCTGACTTTTTAATTGTTTGAATTCACTTAGTTTGAATGAGAGTATTAAGTTTTTTTACATGAACTCAGAGGGTAAGAGCATTAACTCTCACCATTGTGATGTGTGGTATGTGCCCTCCCCCTTGGATGTCACAGCCATTGAGTTCCTTGTGGGCCTCATGGACTTGGTCTTGTTAGTCCTAATGATAGCCAGACTTCAAGGAGACAATGCAACCATGCAGCCAGTTCACTGGTAAATAGACACCCACTTAAAAATTCATTTTCTCCTTAAAGATGGTTTATGAAGTTGATCATAAAAGTTCTATTACTTCATCCTAAATTAAATTGAGAAAAAGATGTGGTTAGTTCTTCTAATAAAAAACTGCATTAATAGGAAAAGGCTGGTATAGAAAAGATTTTTTTCTTTCCTTTTTCCTTAATATATATATATATGTGTGTGTGTGTGTGTGTGTGTGTATACTCTTTTTTTGTTACATTTAAACTATGCTCATATGTATCAGTCTGTTTTGGACTATTTATTAAAGATGGAAATAAAACAATTTGAATTAAAAAAAAAAGAAAAAGGAAAACTCTTTGGAGCAAATTATCAGGCAGTTTACTGATAACCTACAACATTTGGGAAATCATTTTTAAGCAGAGAAAACAACTCCTTAACTTGCCATACCATACCAACCCCTAACAGTTGCTGACAGGGTGGATTCTAGTGACATAGATCTGTCTAATACTTTACTGCATCACTCAGTCTGTGAAATATGAGCTTCTCCCTTATGACCTTGTTCCTTTCTAATCCCTACACTCAAGGTACTGCATACACAGAAAAGATATTCTCATTGATTTTCACATTAAAAAAAAAACTAAAGTGAGTTTTAGGAGGGAAGTAACATGAGAAAGTACCGACCTGTAAGAATTTCACTGATGAGATTAAAATAAACAGGCATCACCAGGCAACAGAGAGCTATGAATGAGGTTATGTAGATAACTTGCTCATAACTTGAGGCTAATCATGATGTCAGAGCTACTGAGCCAGAGTGAAACTCTATAAAATATCTGACCAGTCCTTAGAAAGATCAAGGCCAGGAAAGACCAGAGGATGCTGGGAAATTATCCCAGATTGGGGGGAAACTGATATCAGATAACTAGGTAACATGTGGTGTCTTGAAAGGGATGCTGCCAGAGAAGCAAGACATCCATGGGGGGGAAAAAAAAAAACACCCTCTAAATAAAGTCTGGCAATTAATTGACAGTAAGTTCATAGATGGTATTTGAGAATAGATTGAACTACCTGTGTATTTAGGTCTTCTGAAAATATACTATATCAACACACAAAGATTAAGAAAATAATATAATGTTAAGAGCTGGCAGTACTTCTGCTCATAACCAGAGAAGTGATTTTAGTTGCATTTTGTGCTTTTAATAGCTGTGTAATTTAGGAACTTAAATCATCTTCCCTCTTTAGTCTGACCAATCTACTTATCTACAGTAGACTTCTTACAGACCAATATTTTTCCCTTCTTTCTCAACTGTGTCTCTGAAAAAGCAGGGCTTATCCTGTAAGAATTATTTGGACTCAAATGGAGACTTCTGACATGTTCTCACAGCATAAGGGGCAGCAGGTGAATTACATGATAGTACCTCAGATTGTCATCTCTCAATATGCGGGTGCTGTTCACCAGGAAGAAATACTGCCAAGATGCCTCCCAGATCTATCTAAAGCCTATTTTTTTCTTCTAAGGTTCTTCTAAGGAATAAAGAACCTCTAGTACAGTGGCTCTCAACATTCCCAATCCTGTGACCCTTTGGTAAAGTTCTTCAGGTTGTGGTGATTGCCTAACCATAAAATTATTTCACAACTGTAATTTTTCCAGTTATGAATCATAATGTAACTATCTAATATGCAGGATATCTGATATTTCACCCATGTGAAAAGATAGTTTGACCCCCTCAAAGGGGTTATAACCCATAGGATATGAACTGCTGCCCTAGGGGAACAAGAGGCCTTAATGCTAAGATAGAGGAAAGCCACCCAAACTTACATTTAGAACCTCCAGGTGCAAGTGTTGTTCCCCAAAATAACAACAATACTAGATTTGCTTAGCTGGTGCCTGATGACGCTAGACAATCCAGAACCATGAGCATCATTCCAAACAAGAGTCCCTTGCCAAATCTGGTGGTATAGTTTTGCAATCCCAGCTACCCCTGTGGTTGAGAAGGAGAATCATAAGCTCAGCATAGACTGAGCACCTACTTACTCTGGGCAACCTCTTTCTGAAAATAAAGATTCAAAGAGAGCTGGGGATATAGCTTGGTGGTAGAGCTCTTACTTAGTATGTGCAAGGCCCTAAATTTAATCCCAAGTATCCCCCAGACAAGGAATAAAATGGATAAAGAAAGAAAGACACCTGGAAATCTTTGCCCCAGGCTTCACATCTCTAGCCTTGCTTGCTTATAATTAATCACAAGAACCTAGCCCATTAAAATCCAGAGAAGTCCAAACAAGCATGCTGAAGCCTCTGAAGTAAACTAACAATCACTGCAGGAGAGGCCTCTGAGCCAATAAAGAGAGAACAAAAATTGGCAGTCAGAGTTAATTAGTAGAAAAAAATCAATTTAATTTGAATCCTCAGTAAACACAGCACTAATCTCCAAAATATAAGAAGCAAGTATGCAACTGTAAACCCCCTCTTGTCCTTTCCCTCCCTCCCCCCATCTCTGACCATTCCTCTCATCTTCCTTCTCTCTTCCCTAACTGCACTCTTGAAATGCCAAATAATTAAACCAGTCTTTTTGAGAACCCCACTATAAGTCCCTGCTAGGATTCCCATAGCAACAGAAGCTCTATCGTTCACTCTTGTTTGACAGCCAGTTGTCAATCTTTTCTGAGGCTTCTCTTCCTCAATCTTTGGTTCTTTATCTTCATTGAGAAACTTCTAAAACATCAACAAACACCTGTAGGCTTAGGACTTCTAAACTCTCAAGGACCATGAACACTGTTTAAGTCAATACCACTTTATGGAAAGTTGAGTGCTATATTTTTCTTTCTAATAACTATATGTAAAACATAGATGTAGATGTAGGTGTAACTGGTAAAGCAATAAAAAAGCCCAGCACATCTCATCACAGGAATGTTGGAATGGCAGATCCCTATTTATCATGTCAAGCCTTATATGCATTGTGAGGATCTGAACTCAGGTCCTCATATTTGTATGCCAAGTGCTTTACTCACTGAGCCATCTTCCTTGCCCAGATACTTTCTTATATCCATAGTTCTAACAAAGATAGACCAAAACTTCAATAGATACCATTCACCAAACTAACAGTCTGTGGCTGGAGAAGTGACGTGGGGATTAAGAGCACTTGCAGAGGAACCCAAGTCCAGTTCCCAGAACCCAGATCAGATGACAACTGTAATTCCAGCCCCAAGGGTGTCCAATACCCTCTTCTGGACTTGGATGGCACTGCACTCACAGGAGAGCAACATCTCACCCCTACCTCCCATGACCACACACAGGCAGGAGCACACACACACACACACACACACACACACACACACACACACAAACTCTTGAAAAATAATAGAAATAAATCCTTTTAAAAATGATACTGGTAGTCTCCATTTCATAAACTGCTTTTAAATGCAGACATACACACTTTGGTGCCATGTGTGGAAGTCAACGGACACAACCCTGAATGTAGGTCCTTATCTCCTATTTTGTTTGAGACAGGGTCTCTTGATGTTCACTGTTGCACATGGTAAGCTAACTAGCCATGGATCTTGCATGACATCCCGTGTTTCCAACCCCAACTTATCATAGTAGTGTTAGAATTACTTATGTCAAGCTTTATATGCATTGTAGGCATTGAACTTAGGTCCTCACACTTGGGTGGCAAGTGCTTTACCCACTGAGCTATCTCCTCAGCCCAAGCATTCTACATCCATAATTCTAAGACTTGCCAAGGAGATAGTAGATATCTTCTTGCTCTCATTTGCATGAGGCCTGACAGTCTTGTTTCTATAGACACACTCTCTTTAACACTATTGAAGAACAGGAATCTATTTTATCTACTTGATCTGTATTTCATTTGTGATTTAGAAAACCACCAAAAGTAGTTTGGGGATAGTAATATAGATTTTAAAAATCTACACTACCAAAAAAATAAAAGGCAAAGATTGAAAGTGTCAACCATTTGTTCTGAAGAATTTGCTCATCCTTGACATTATGAACAAAAACAATATCTAAAAGCTGAAAGTAAAATATAACTCAATAACAAACATTTCAAATCCCATGACTACTGACTGACACAACACACTCAGTCAATTACAGTCTATGCCCACCTCCATGTATTTACCAGATTGGTTTGAAACCATGTCCCATTTCTTATGGTTTGACAGAAATGTCTACTTACAATATATCTTTATCATCTGGCACATATCACAGAAGTATAAATAAATTTCTGGCACCCCATTTGTCATAAAAACTAATAAATATTTGTGGGGCAAAAAAAAAAAAATAGAATTGTAGAAAAGACTTGAGAAAGCAGAGTGTGACATAGGACACAAATCCAAATGACCTGTGGTTTTTTTCTCTAACCCCATCACTCTAGCATAGACACTTATTTCCTCAGCTGGAAAAACAAATCATGATGGCAATTGCTATACATTACCACTGTTGTAAAGATTTAAAGAATAAAAATATTAAGTAGCCCAGACTCAAATGAGATGGCATTATCTTAAACCCCAGTATTGGGGCTGGAGAGATGGTGTCTTAAGGTTTTACTGCTATGAACAGATACCATGACCAAGGCAACTCTTTTTTTTTTTTTTTTTTTGATACTTTATTTGCATTTGAAATGTTTCCCCCTTTCCAGATCTCTCCTTTGGAACCCCCCATCCCCTACCCCTTCCCCCTGCTTCTATGAGGATATTCACCCACCCACCCACCCACCCACTCTCATCTTCCCTCCTTTGTATTCCCCTATACTGGGGCATCTAACACCCTCAGGCCCAAGGGCTTCTCCTCCCCCAATGGCTAACAAGACCCTCCTCTGCCACATATGTGGCCAGCACCATGGGTCCCTCCATGTGTATTCTTTGGTTGGTGATCCAGTCTCTGGGAGCATCGGGAGGTCCGGCCAGTTGACACTGTTGCTTCCTCCATGGGGCTGCAAACTCCTTCAGCTTCTTCAGTCCCTTCTCCAACACCTCCATCTGGGACCTCATGCGCAGCCCAATGGTTGCTGTGAAATGAATCTTGGGTATTCTGAACTTTTGGGCTAATAACCACTAATCTGTGAGTACACACCATGCTCGTTCTTTTGTGACTGAGTTACCTTGCTCAGGATGATATTTTCAAGTTCCATCCATTTGTCTGTGAATTTTATGAAGTCATTGTTTGTAATAGCTGAGTAGTACTCCATTATGTAAATGTATCACATTTTCTGTATCCATTCCTCTGTTGAGGGACATCTGGGTTGTATCCAGCTTCTGGCTATTATAAATATGGCTGCTATGAACATAGTGGAGCATGTGTCTTTATTACATGTTGGAGCATCTTCTGGGTATATGCCCAGGAGTGGTATAGCTGGGTCCTCAGGTAGTATTATGTTCATTTTTCTGAGGGTCCGCCATACTGATTTCCAGAGTGGTTGTACCAGCTTGCAATCCCACCAACAGTGGAGGAGTGTTCCTCTTTCTCTACATCCTTGCCAGCATCTGCTGTCACCTGAGTTTTTGATCTTAGCCATTCTGACTGGTGTGAGATGGAATCTCAGACTTGTTTTGATTTGCATTTCCCTGATGACTAAGGATGTTGAACATTTCTTTAGGTGCTTCTCAGCCCTATGAGTTTCCTCAGTTGAGAATTCTCTGTTTAGCTCTGTTCCCCATTTTTTGATAGGGTGATGTGGTTCTCTGGAGTCTAACTTCTTGAGTTCGTTGTATATACTGGATATTAGCCCTCTATCGGATGTAGGATTGGTAAAGACCTTTTCCCAATCTATTGGTTGGACCAAGGCAACTCTTATAAGGACAACATTTAATTGGGACTGGCTTACAGGTTCAGAGATTCAGTCCATTATCATCAAGGCAGGAACATTGCAGCATCAAGGCAGGCATAGTGCAGAAGGAGCTGAGAGTTCTACATCTTCATCTGAAGACTGATAGCAGAATGTTGTTTTCCAGGCAGCTATGTTGAGGGTCTTTAAGTACACATCTAGTGACACACCTACTCCAACAAGGTCACACCTATTCCAACAGGGCCACACCTTCTAATGGTGCCACTCCCTGTACCAAGCATGTACAAACCATCACAGATGACTTGATGGATAAAAGTGACTGCTGCTCCTGCAGAAATAGAATTTATGTCCCAAAACTCACATTAGCTAGTTCACAATTGCTCGTAACTTCAGCTCCAAGGAACCTGATAACCTTTTCTGGACCTCATAGGCATCGATACATTAGTGTGCATATGTATATGTATATGTAGACATACATACATGTGCAGGAAGGAAGGAAGGAAGGAAGGAAGGAAGGAAGGAAGGAAGGAAGGAAGGAAGGAAGGAAGGAAGAAAGAAAGAAAGAAAGAAAGAAAGAAAGAAAGAAAGAAAGAAAGAAAGAAAGAAAGAAAGAAAGGAAGGAAGGAAGGAAGGAAAGAAAGAATTAGGAAGAAAATGTATATACAAAAAAATTGTAAACTTAGTATTCTATAAATTTTTCTCTAGCTAAAATGATGATTAAAGCTACAAACAAAGCAAGTGAGATGGGTCAGTGGGTAAAGGTTCTCAGTGCCAAGTCTCATGACCTGAATTCAATTTCTGGGGCTCCCATGGTAGAAAGAGAACTCGCAGCACCAAGTTGTCCTCTGATTTCAGCATATGTACTGTGGCATTCACAATTATTCACATTCAAATAAATAAATAAGTAAGAAAATGCCACAAAATTATTTCCAATAATAAATGATGAGAAAATGGATAAAGGCATCAAAATAAACACTTCTGACATTTGACAGGGAAAATACTAAGTTAACATTTACCTAGAAGGATGAAGCAAAGATCTGGGGCTTTTAGAATCAGTTTGGAATAAGTTCACATGTTACCTATATTATAGGTGAATGATATGAACACTTCAACAACTTTCTTTTATGTGCACATTTGACCTAAGAATGTCAGCCTTTAAAATCAAGAAAAGTATTGAAAGTCCAGGATGAATAAGCCTTGACAGCTCAGCTGGGAAAGAAGTCTCACCTCTCTTGAATTCAGCACCACACTATCATTCTGGGACTGGAAAATATGGATCTCATGGAAGGAGCTGAGATTTGATCTCTCTATAAAGACTAGTACATAGTCAGTAAAAATCACTACATAAAGAGAGCCAAGTTCTTACTTGCCAAGGTGACGAGATTTCTGCCTGAACTATCTAAATAGAAAAGTAACAAATTTTAAAAACAAGTGAATAAAAATTATCTCCAGAGATTGTAGCAAAGTTTTGTTTATAAATGAGGCCCTAACATATTTCAAATAATTAATATATAATAACCTACTTTGTCTTGTCAAAGGTATTTCATTTAGAAATCTGAACAAATATGGAATAAAATCAGCAACAGATGACAAAACTCAAAACCACTCAGCTCCATGTCATAGAGATCAAAGAAGAGTTGAGAATGGCAATCAGAATGTAATTTGTTTTGTCACAGAAGTTGAGTTTGCATATATAAAGCTTGAAAAGTAACCTGCTAATTTTAGCCTTTCTGATATTGTATTGTGTAAGGTCTTACAGGGACCTCATGAGAGTATACTGTAATATATTGACTCTTTTTAACTCTAGGAGTTGTGAGAACATGCTACAGTGCCCACGTTGAAATCAGAGAACAACCTAAGATGTTGTCCCTTGCTTTCTACCTTCTTTGATGTATTCTCTTGTTTGCCCCTATATACCAGTTGTCCCATGAGTTTCCAGGGGTTCTCCAGTCTTTGTCTATCTCACTGCAGAAGTGCTGGGATTTCATATGTTTGCTACTGTGTCTGGCTCTGTGTGGATTCAGGGGGTTCAGATTCAAGTTCTCATGTTTTCATGGTAAGTGTTTTACCTGCTGAGCCATCTCCCCACCCCAATATTTTCTGCTTAAGTTTTAGTATTGTTTATAAGCAGGGTATCCATGAAAGTGAAAATACATGAATCTAAAGGCTTATTTAGAAACATAACATGAAAATGTATCATTCTATGTTCAAGGTATTCAATAACCACCAGGCACTCTGATTAAATGTGGTGCAATATCGAGGCAATCAGCGAAGTTTACAATATGTAATGGCTATTTCTGGTTGTCAACTTGACTGTATCTGGAATGAGCTACAATCCAGAATTGGAAGGCTCACCTTCCAGATTTTGAGGCTGGGATTCACAAGTAGTACTACCATGTCCTGGGATTAAATTCAATGGGAAACTACAACAGCCTAATCCACGAAGGATGACAAAGGTCACAGACCCATCAGGAATGAAGGTATGGGTCACTCCTCCAGAAAAAAACCAAGACCAGCTGAGATGCTTTCAGAGAGTAGAAGAAATACTGAATGGGTAGGAGAGGAAGGTAGTTATAAATACCATCTAAGCCATGTAACCAGTTGTAGAAACAAAGATTATAATTGATATCAGTGATTCTGTTTTATTTTGTTAAGAATGCATTTGTACAGATATTTGTGTTTTCTTTCAATTTCTTTAATACCAATTAAAAGAATATCAATGGTTATCATATTTAACTTTTAGATTCTAAAAGAATGTTTCCCAAGGGATATCAGTCTACTCTAAATTTACAATGTGTTTGCAGTTGTATAAGAGATAGTTATATTATGCTGTGTGTATTTATGACCTGGTTATTGTTTTCATGTGGACATGAGGTATGATTTATGTCAAGTTGACAAGGGGTGGATTGTGATGGATATTCTTGGTTGCCAACTTGATTATACCTGAAATGAACTACAATCCAGAAATGCAAGGTACACCTATAACTCAATCTTGATGCTCAAGACACAAGATTTTGATCCAGTTCTTGATCCAGGATGACTCATGTTCTTAATCTAGATTGATACACATCTTTAATCCAGATCTTGAGGCATATCTTTAATTTGAGCTACACCTTCTGCTGAAGGCCTACATAAAGACAATGGAAGAAAGAAGTGTTCGTTCATTCTTCACCTGCTTATACTTACTTGCCAGCATATCTGTTGGAGCCTACTTTTTCAGGATTCCAGCTTATGCTGAACACCAGCTGAGACACCCAGCCTCAGCAACTACTTGATTCTTGGACTTTCCATTCACAACTGGCCATTATTGGGTTAATTGAAGTGCAGTCTGTAAGTCATTCCAGTTATTTCCATTATATATGTGTATATATAAGTTTTATAAGTTCTGTGACTTTGGAGAACACTGACTAATACACATGTAATCCCAGCACTCAAGAGGTGGGCATAAGAGGAGGGCAGGAGGCTAAATAGTGAATTTGAGGGCAGCCTGAGCTTCAAAAGACAATCTTAAAACAATTCACATCTACACTGATTTGTGTCTATTTAAGAAACATGAACTGTTTCTTAAAGTTATCCCTGCATGATCTGTGTTGTCCTTCAAAGTTTCATGGGTTGTAAAGTCCATTCAAAAAGTGGTAGTGTTGAGGCCCTTTAAGAGGAGGAGTTTGCTGTCATGTCAAGGCTGCTCACTAGAAATACGTTTCTCCCAACAATTCCTTTTATTGTTCAAGGAGCAAAATGATCTTTCTCTCTGGTAGACTGAAAAATCACTGTTTGGAGATTAACATTATGAAGAAATTTAAAAGGATCCTGTGCTTTTCAGTTCCATAGAACATAATTCCTTCTAAATGCAGCTTTAGGTTTTAGTTTCTCTCCCTTCCGATATGAACCTCCTATTTCTTCAGACTATTGAGTAAAATGAATAGAATCAGACCTCTCAGAACTCTGCTGACATCCCAACTACTTTTTAAAAACTTTCTATTAGTTTTTTGTGAATTTCACATCATGAACCCCAATCCTACTCATCTCCCCCTCGCCTTGTACCCACTCTCCATCCTTGCAACTCCTATCCCCCTACAGAGAAAAAAATAAATTTCATAGTGGAAGCTGTAGTGTGTCACAGTGTGTTCTACAGTATACTCTTTTGACCATACTTCTTTGATTCCAAATGTTAATTGCAATGATTCATTGGTCTTGTAAGAGGCTCACTGGGTCTCCTCTGGATATCCCTTTGTTGTCCTGTGTAATGGAGACCCTGTAGCTTTGGATCTGTAAGATCAGCCTCTTTATGCACTCCAGTATTTCACTGACGGAGTAGTTATTGGGATGGGCCAATTCAAAACCCTAGATCTGGTCCTGAGAGGTATCTAATCTGGTCAGGCCACTGGTTCTCCTGCTTTCAAGCCCTCAGGCTGACTCACCTGCAACCCTTGTACTAGGGCTACCTCTACTCTGCTGCAATGTTGAAGTGGAGAGCTAGGTCTCCCTAGTGTTGCTGCCAGTGCAGGACTTGGCCAGTTCTCCCATTCTCATGACCCTGGGGCCAACTCTCCTGCCTGCCATAGGTGACAAGAGACGAGAGAGGGGAAGAAAATGTTTCTCCCTTGTCTGCACCACTACACAGAAGACACAAGGTGGTGCTGGCTCATACTCAATCCCCCACACCCAGGGTTATCTTTACGTGCTGCCAAGAGGAGGTACCAGGCCTGCTTTCTGGAGTGCTGCAGCTGGTGAAGGGCAGGGACAGCTCTCCTGCTCTTGTGACCTCATAGCCAGCTCTCCTGCCTGCCATGGCTAGTGAGGGGCAAAGAGGAGTAGGGTACCTCTCCCTCATCTACACTGCCACACCATGGAAAGACTAGTAGTAGGATCAGCCCACCCATGCTGATATCCTCAGACTGGCTCTCCAGCAACTCCCGCAGTGTGCATGCCCACTCTCTCCAGTATTTCAGCTGGATAAGGTGGGGTCAGCTTTCCTGTTCCCACACTCCCAGTGTCAGCTCTCCAACAATGCCCTTGTAAGGGATGGGACCAGTTCAGCACAGCCCTCAGACATCAGTATGTTCCCAGGTGGCAGCCCAGACCAGGAACATCTTGCAGGCACAATGTTATTGGGCCCAGGGTAAAGATTATTCTTGAATTATTCAACTGCTGGTTTCTGTGCCACTATATCTGGTTTTCATCCTTATTCTGAGAATCTCCTGTCTCAATGCTTTGTAAACATTGTTCCCCGATTGGTCAATAAAGAACTGATCAACTGAGCTGGGGAGAAAATAAGGTTGGACTTCCTCCCAGTCTGGGGAGGAGAAGGGAGAAAGAGGAAGTAGGAATTCAGCCATGAAGAGAGGGTCCAGGAGACATGGCAAGAAAACAGATGGAGCAGAGAAAGCCATAAAACACAAGTATCTCATGGGTTTTTGCTGAGAGGTAGCCAGATTAGTTTAGAGAATTAAAATAGATTCATACTGCTCAGTTGTTGTGCCTTATAGCTGTTAAATAAATAAAATAGTCCGTCCCAATTATTTGGGAGTTAGCCTGGCTAAGAGAAAACTGCAACATTTATAAAATAGCTACTAACACCTGCCTGGCCTTTGGTGGTAACAGATTCCTGTTACTGCAGGGCCATGGACATAAACATGGCCTCCAGTGGCAGCACAGGCCAGGACCACACCATAGCCCCAGGTGACATCATTTGCTACTCATATCAGGCTGTTCATTGCTACTCTCCAGTTTCCAGTTGTGCCTCTCTGCATTGTGCCCACATCCTTATTTTACTCTTTCTCTTCCATTTGTTTACTACTTACTTGTTCCTCATAGTGGTACCTGGGATCTCTGAGGGTCTGGAGTAGTCTCAGGAGTGCTATGTCCCTCTCATGCATTGTGCATTATGACGCCAGACAGGGATCATCTGGAACATGGTCTGTCCCTGTTATTCTCAGGCACAGGGCTGGTAGTCATCTCAGGTTAACTCCCAGTCTGGGCCCAATGGTGCTGATCTAGTGGTCATCTTGGGCTCACTCCTGTGGGACTGTGGTCCCAGGGATGGTTCTTCTAGTCCCTGGCTTGCTTCTCTCCTGGGAATGACTGCCTGATGCCATACTGGTGGTTGCCTCAGGCTCACTTTTTTCAGGTAATATTAGGCTAATAATCATTCAGATATTCATAGCTCAGAATACTGAGCATAGGTATAGCCTCTCTACCCTCTGCCACCTACTAACACACATGTGACAGCAGCCAAATCTGCACCACCTCTAGGGGCAGGGCTTAATTACATTTATGGCTACCATAAACCTCTCTATTATAGCAGTAAACAATAGATTTTTTTGATATTTTATTTACATTTCAAATATTTTCCCCTTTCCAGGTTTCTCCTTTGGAAACCTCCTATCCCATACCCCTTCCCCCTGCATCTATAAGGGTATTCTCCCACCCCCCACCCACCCACCCACACACTCTCTTCTTCCCTCCCTGGCAATCCTCTATACTGGGGCATCTAACACATTCAGGCCCAAGGGCCTCTCCTCCCACTTATGGCCAACAAGGTCCTCCTCTGCCAAAAATGTGGCCAGCACCATGGGTCCCTCCCTGTGTATTCTTTGGTGGTCCATTCGCCGGGAGCACCAGGGGTCTGGCCAGTTGACACTGTTGCTCACTTCATGGAAGTGCAAACTTCCACAGCTCCTTCTGTCCCTTCTCCAACTCCTCTATCCGGGACCCCACACTCAGTCCCAAAGTTGCTGTGAATTGAATCTTGGGTATTCCCAACTTTTGGGCGAATATCCACTTACCGGTGAGTACATATCATGTTTGTTCATTTGTGACTGAGTTACCTCACTCAGGATGATATTTTCAAGTTCCATCCATATGCCTACAAATTTCATGAAGTCATTGTTTTTAATAGCTGAGTAGTATTCCATTGTGTAAATGTACCACATTTTCTGTATCCATTCCTCTGTTGAGGGATATCAGGGTTTTTTTCCAACTTCTGGCTATTATAAATATGGCTGCTATGAAGATAGTGGAGCATGTATCCTTATTACATGTTGGAGCATCTTCTAGATTTATGCCCAGGACTGGTACAGTTGGGTCCCAGGTAATACTATGTCCAATTTTCTGAGGGACTGCCAAACTGAATTCGAGAGTGGTTCTACCAGCTTGCAATCCCACCAGCAATGGAGGAGTGTTCTTCTTTCTCCACATCCTTGCCAGCATCTGCTGTCACCTGAATTTTTGATCTTAGCCATTCTGACTGGTATGAGGTGGAATCTCAGGGTTGTTTTGATTTGCATTTCCCTGATGGTTAAGTATGTTGAACATTTCTTTAGGTGCTTTTCAGCCCTACGAGTTTCCTCAGTTGAGAATTCTCTGTTTAGCTCTGTTTCCCATTTTTTATAGGGTTGTTTGGGTCTCTGGAGTCTAACTTTTTGAGTTCTTTGTATATATTGGGTATTAGCCCCCTATCATACCTAGGATTGGTAAAGATCTTTTCCCAAACTGTTGGTTGCTGTTTTGTCCTATTGACAGTGTCCTTTGCGTTACAGAAGCTTTGCCATTTTATGAGGTCTCATTTGCTGATTCTTGATCTTAGATCATAAGCCATTAGTGGTCTGTTCAGGAACTTTCCCCCTGTGCCCATGTGTTCAAGAGTTTTCCCCACTTTCTCTTTTATTAGATTCAGTGTATCTGGTTTTATGTGGAGGTCCTTGATCCACTTATACTTGAGCTTTGTAAAGGGAGATACGAATGGATCAATTTGCATTCTTCTACATGTTGACCTCCAGTTGAGCCAGCACCATTTGTTGAAAATGCTGTCTTTTTTCCACTGGGTGGTTTTAGCTCCTTTGTCAAAGATCAAGTGACTGTAGGTGTGTGGGTTCAATTCTTGGTCTTCAGTTTTATTCCATTGATCTACCTGCCTGTCACTGTACCAATACCATGCAGCTTTTATCACTACTGCTCTGTAGTACAGCTTGAGGTCAGGGATGCTGATTCCCCCAGAAGTTCTTTTATTGTTGAGAATAGTTTTTGCTATCCTGGGTATTTTGTTATCCCAAATGAATTTCAGAATTACTCTTTCTAAGTCTATGAAGAATTGAGTTGGAATTTTGATGAGAATTGCATTGAATCTGCAGATTGCTTTCAGCAAGATGGCCATATTTATTATGTTAGTCTTGCCAATCCATGAGCATGGGAGATCTTTCCATCTTCTGAGGTCTTCTTCAATTTCTTTCTTCAGAGACTTGAAGTTCTTGTCATACAGATCTTTCACATGTTTGGTTAGAGTCACACCAAGATACTTTATATTGTTTGTGACAATTGTGAAGGGTGTCATTTCCCTAATTTCTTTCTCAGCCTGTTTATCCTTTGAGTATAGAAAGGTTACTGATTTGTTTGAATTAATTTGATATCCAGCCACTTTGCTGAAGTTGTTTATCAGCTGTAGCAGTTCTCTGGTAGAGTTTTTTGAGTCACTTAAGTATACGATCATATCATCTGCAAAGAGTGATATTTTGAATTCTTTATTTCCAATTTGTATCCCTTTGACCTCCCTTTGTTGTCTACTTGCTCTAGCTAGAACTTCAAGTACTATGTTGAATAGATAGGGAGAGAGTGGACAGCCTTGTCTAGTCCCTGATTTTAGTGGGATTGCTTTAAGTTTCTCTCCATTTAGTTTGATGTTGGCTACTGGTTTACTGTATATTGCTTTTACTATGTTTAAGTAAGGCCCTTGAACTCCTGATCTTTCCAAGACTTTTATCATGAAGGGATGTTGAATTTTGTCAAATGCTTTTTCAGCATCTAATGAAATGACCATGTGGTTTTTTTCATTTGAGTTTGTTTATGTAGTAGATTACATGATGGATTTCTGGGTATTGAACCATCCCTGCATCCCTGGGATGAAGCCTACTTGACCGTGATGAATGATTGTTTTGATGTGTTCTTGGATTCGGTTTGCAAGAATTTTATTGAGTATTTTTGCATCGATATTCATAAGGGAAATTGGTCTGAAGTTTTCTTTCTTTGTTGGGTCTTTGTGAGGTTTTGGTATCAGTGTAACTGTGGCATCATAGAAGGAATTGAGTAGTGATCCTTCTCTTTGTGGAATAGATTGAAGAGTATTGGTATTAGGTATTCTTTGAAGGTGTGATAGAATTCTGCACTAAACCCATCTGGTCCTGGGCTTTCTTTGGTTGGGAGACTTTTAATGACTGCTTCTATTTCTTTAGGCATTATGGAACTGTTTATATGGTTTATCTGATCCTGACTTAACTTTGGTATTTGGTATCTGTCTAGAAAATTGTCCATTTCATCCAGATTTTCCAATTTTGTTGAGTATAGTCTTTTGTAGTAGGATCTGATAATTTTTTAACTGCCTCAGTTTCTGTTGTTATATCTCCCTTTTTATTTCCTATTTTGTTAATTTGGATACTATCTCTGTGCCCTCTGGTTAGTCTGTCTAAGGGTTTATCTTTCTTCTCAATTTTCTCAGAGATACAGCTCCTGGTTTTGTTGATTCTTTGTTTATTTTTTTTGTTTCTATTTGTTTGATGTCAGCCCTGAGTTTGATTATTTCCTGCCTTCTACTCCTCTTGGGTGTATTAGCTTCTTTTTGTTCTAGAGCTGCATGTGTGCTGTTAAGCTGCTAGTGTATGCTTTCTTCTCCAGGGCTGGATTTGTGGAAAGATATTGTGTAAATTTGGTTTTGTCATAGACTATCTTGGTTTCACCATCTATGGTGATTGATAGTTTTGCTGGGTATAGTAGCCTAGGCTGGCATTTTTGTTCTTTTAGGGTCTGTATGACATCTGCCAAGGATCTTCTAGCTTTCATAGTCTCTGGTGAGAAGTCTGGTGTAATTCTGATGTGTTTGCCTTTATAAATTACTTGACCTATTTCCCTTACTGCTTTTAATATTCTTTTCTTGTTTTGTGCATTTGGTGTTTTGATTATGTGAAGGGAGGAATTTCTTTTCTGGGCCAATCTATTTGAAGTTCCGTAGGCTTCTTGAATGTTTATGTTCATCTCTTTTTTTATGTTAGGGAAGTTTTCTTCTAGAATTTTGTTAAAGATATTTACTGGCCCTTTAAGTTGGGATTCTTCACTCTCTTCTATACCTATTATCCTTAGGTTTGGTGTTCTCATTGTGTCCTGGATTTCCTGGGTGGTTTGGGTTAGGATCTTTTTGTATTTTGCATTTCCTTTGTCTGTTGTGTCAATGTTTTCTATGGTATCTTCTGCACCTGAGATTTTCTCTTCTGTCTTGTATTCTGTTGGTGATGCTTGAATCTATGACTCCTGATCTCTTTCCTAGGTTTTCTATCTCCAGGGTTGTCTCCCTTTGTGATTTCTTTATTGTTTCTATTTCCATTTTTAGATCATGGATGGTTTTGTTCATTTCCTTCACCTATTTGATTGTGCTTCCTTTAATTCTTTAAGGAACTTTTGTGTTTCCTCTCTAAAGGCTTCTAGCTGTTTACCTGTGTTCTCTTGCATTTCTTTAAGGGACTTAGTTATTTCCTTCTTAAAAATCTTCTATCATCATCATGAGATGTGATTTTGAATCTGAGTCTTGCTTTTCTGGTGTGTTAAGGTATCCAGGGCTCTCTGTGGTGGGAGAACTGGGTTCTGATGATGCCAAGTTGCCTTGGTTTCTGATCCTTATGTTTTTGCCCTTGCTTTTCGCCATCTGGTTATCTTTGGTGTTAGCTGGTCTTGCTCTCTCTGACTGTGGCTTGTCCCTCCTGCAAGCCTCTGCATCAGTACTCCTTGAAGACCAGCTTTCTTTGAGAGGAATTTGGGTTTGGAGAACTGTGGTACAGGGTCAACACTGGGGTGCCAAGAGAAACCAGAAGGATTCTGTCCCCAGCTGTTCCTTGGTTCCTGTGTCCTGATAGCTCTGCGAGGGTCCCTCTTGATCCAGGAATTTGAACAGAAGTGGTGGTCTTGCCTGTGCTGGAAGGTGTGTTGGCACTCCTGGGAGATCAGCTCTTTCCTGGCACTATTTGAGTATAGAGCCCTGTGTCACAGGATCAGCTCCCTGGCCACAGAAGGAAACCAGAAGGCAACTCCTCAGTCCTTGTGTCCTGAGGGTTCTGGGTGGGTTCCTCTGATCAGAGATGCTGGCCTTATCCCTGCTCATAGGCTTGACCGCACTCCTGGGAGGCTAGCTCTTTCCCTGCACTATTTGGGAATGGAGCCATGTGGCAGAGACCACAAGCATAAACTAGAAGGCTCTTGTTGTAGGGTGCTCCTCAGTCCCTGTGTCCTGAGGGTTCCGGGTGTGTCCCACTGAGCAGTGTGATCTTACCTCTGTTCACATGTTTGTCCACACTCCTGGGAGGCTAGCTTTCTCTTGGTACTATTTGGCTATGGACCCCTTTGGCACAGGCTGAGGTCCCCACACACAGATGGAAACCGGAAGGCTCCTGTCCCAGGCTGCTCCTCGGTCCCTGGGTCTTAAGGGTTCCAGGCAGGTCCCTCTGAGCAGAAGTGCTGGTCTTACCCCCACTCACAGGTCTGTCCACACTCCTGGGAAGCTAGCTCTTTCCCTGCGCTATTTGGGTATGGAGCCATGTTCAACAATAGATCTTAAAGCTCTTTTCTTATGAATCATCACCACATAACAGTGTAGAATTACAAACTGAACTGAGAAACACTGAAAGGTAGTCGCTACAGTTTGATGTAGTTTGTCCTTAAAAGGCTCACTAATTGAAAACTCCTTCCCTTATGTGGTGATAGTGTCACAGTGTGGACCTTTTAAGAGGCAGGGCCTATTGGAAGATAATTAGGTCATGGGGTTTAGACTTTGTGAATTGTTTAACAGGATTACAAGGGAGAGTAGTAATAGAGCAGTTCTAAAGAAGTTGTTGTTATATATTTAAAAAAAAAAAAAAATGAGAGCTGCCCCTGCCTGCAATCTTCCTTCCTTTTCCCTTTCTGGTCCCCATTTTCCATTTCTCTGTCATGTTATGATACAGCCAACTTGCCTTTGACAGACACTGGCACCATGCCACTAGAATTATGAGCCAAATAATTGTATCTTCTTTCCATTACTTGGAGTTAAGTATTTTGTTTTAGCAACATGGAATAGACTAAGGTGGTGATACTTACATTGGGAATTCTGTTTTCTTTCAAATATTAAGAATGAAATTTGGAGGGTGAGAAGACAGAGCAGATGGTAAAGACCCTTGCTGTCCAGTTTGATGACCCAAGTTCAATTTTCAAAGTCCACATGGTAAAAGGGCAGAACTATCTCCCTCAGGAACACATATACTCTCTCTCTTTCTCTCTCTCTCTCTCTCTCTCTCTCTCTCTCTCTCTCTCTCTCTCTCACACACACACACACACACACACACAAATGTAAACAACTTTTTTTTCAAAAAACAATGAAATTTGGAATTTTTCAAAGCAAGGTCCAACACACTCAGATGAATACCTGCTGGGTAGGAGTTGCTTGGATTCTCTCAGAGAGGGAAGAAATGGATGAACAGACTTTGTGTTAATCCCATGCCTGCAATCCCAACTACTCAGAAGACTGAGGTAGGAAGACCACAAGGTCAAGACCTTCGTAGGTTATGGAGTGAATTCAAGGCCAACCTAGGCAACTTAATGAGACTCTGTCTCTAAAGGGAACTGGAGAATAGTTTATTGGTAGAGTATTGCCTAACCCGCACAAGGCCCTAGGTTCATTTCCCATACTGAAAAATAAATAAATGAATTAGAGAATATTCAAATAAATTAATTAAATGAATAGGTGTAATACTCTCTCAAAGGATGTATTGAGGATTGATGACACCCAAATTTACTGAGATAGTTTGTTTTAAATAATGAGACTTCCCACTGGCCTCTGAATGCAGAGTGTGTGTGCACATATGAATACACACACAAATACTGCACATGAATGCATTAATCACACAAACACACATGTGCATACATCATACTAACACATGTGCACATACATGTATGCATCATATCACACAAACATGTGCACATACATAAGCATACCAGAACATACACACACACACACACACACACACACACAGAGAAGAAGGTAAATATGTTTCTGGTTGAGGCAGAAAATGAAAAGAGATTACAGGTCATTATTAGCAAGGCGGCCTTTAAGGAGGATCTGAAATTTGACAGGATTTTCACTACAAGTAGCATTTTCATAGGTGGAAGAAAGAGGCAGAGGCAATAGCTAGTGAGGTAGTTGGGTACATAAATATTTTACCAACTGGCCTGTTGTTTATTGAAATTGGTGTGCAAAGGTGTCAGCTGAGCTCAAAAGTGCAAATAGACCAGGCTTCTTATTTCACCCTAGTTAACAAGGTCGAAAGATTTCCTGCTGAGAGAAATGAAAATAAAAAAAAAACTATACACTATACATATATACATATATTCTCTCTCTCTCTCTCTCTCTCTCTCTCTCTCTCTCTCTCTCTCATCCCTCCTGCTCCTCTTCCTCCTCCTCCTTCTCTTCTTTCTTCTGTTCTTAGTTACAGAATTGAAAAGAAATTCTAAGGCAGAAATATGTACAGAGTCTTTATGATGTGATGCAGGGAGAGAGATGAGCCCCTGCCTAGCACAGACTGCTGACTTGCAAAGAGATGAATTAATCATAAGGCTTTGGCTTTGACCAGATACACAGTCACCCATCATCAAGCCCAAAGCACATTATACATTCCTCCTTGAAGGCCAAGTTCATGCTTCACCAACTTTGCAGAACACTGTCCCAGATGAGAATCGGCAGCTTCACCTCCATGCTTCCATAACATTCCCGGTCCCCAGCAGCCCCCATGTTGCACTATGCTCATTTTCCCACTGAACCCCAATGACTCTTAAAGACGTTTCCAAGGGAGATAGAAACAATGTTTACCCACTCCTCTGAAGTTTCCAATGACAAATCAAAGGATGATTTCGCTAACTGGTCCCTGGGGAACCAGTGAGTTTATTGAGCTTACTTACAGAGCAGGACTGAGGGATTTCAGGTCAGGGCATTGACAATCCTAAAGCAGACAAACTGGAAAGTCTTCACCCAGCATAGATTAGGGCATCTCCATAGCCACGTGGACAGAGCCTCCTTAGGCTAACCTTCCCCAGCCTGTATACTCTAGTACCTCCTGAGACCCCAAGGACATGTATAATTATGACAGAAGCACATACAAACAGCTGGAAGGACCAACAAGCCTCCCTCCCCCTTCCTTTCATGAGAGAACATCAACAAATCTGGCAAACAGGAACCACTGATCTGTTAAAGGTGGGGATTGTTTGGTTTGGAGGAGTGTGCTCTAAACTTCTATGGTATTAGGATCCACCTTTTTTTTTACACCAGATATATGACAAGTTGTTAGTAAATGCTTGATGAATGAATGGATTCTGGGAAGACCATACTAGACACATGAGCAGGAAAGGAAGGGAAGTCTCCTCCAAACTTCTTTCCAATAATGTCTGTCTCTGTTTCAGTCTCTAACTCTGGTCCATTTTCTTTCATCTGCCTATAAGTAGATGACACCTCTCCAAAGTGTAAAAGCTTTGCAATTAGCAAATGCACCGACCGCACATACTGCATTCCCCATGCACCATATCTCAGATTGTGTTTTCTAGAAGTAGAAATTAAGATGGAAATGTGTGTATAGGGGATTTAGAGGAAGTGTTCTGAAAAGAACCTAGAAAAGAGACAATAACAGATGGGCTGGGGAAACGCTGAGCGAAGACATGTCATCATAAATCTAATCTCAGGACTTGAGAGGTGGCTCAGTGGTTAAAATCACTCACTGCTCCTTTTGACAACTACACTATCTATATCTGGCAGCTCACAAGTACCTATCCAATGGATTCAATCCAATCTTCTCTGACCTTTGAGGGCACACATATGTAGAGAGACAGACAGACAGGCATGTATACATGTACACATAAAAATAAAACTTAAAAAAAACAGAAATCTAATTTCAGACACATCAATCTTTGCATGGAATTAGTTATTAGGGTACTTTTAAAAACTGAAGCTTGTCCTACCTGACATCAAGGAAACTGAGCTCTCACATTCCTCCAACCAGTGAGCCACTGTGGAAGGCCTGAGAGGGAGACATGGCTTCTACACACATACAAAGAGATTCATGCATTCCAGAAAGCAGCATCCACTTGTTTCCAGCCTGGAATAACCTGAAGAGCTTTACAAATATGTGGCTGCCAAAATCCCTCCCAGAGACTGCATTCATGAATGTGGGTTTTGTCACAGGGGTTTTATATTTTTCCTCGGTTCTTTGACTATGTAGATTAGTTCAGTCACCACTGAGCTCAGTACAACCAAGAAGCCTACAGCAAGAGCTGTGTGTTTGCTTTAGCAGCAAAGGGGCACTGTCCATAGTGGGGCCTTATTAACATCTGCTACAACAAAGAGATCACAAATCTACCCAAATCTTCAGAAAGGATCTCCACATGACAGCACAGCCTCCCTTTCAGTTTCTTTTGTTCTGTTCCTGCCTTGGTGGAATGATTTAGTACTCACAGGAGGAAAAAAACATACTCTAAACAGATTCTTGTGTGTGTCCCTTTGGCTATTAGACTATTGAAACAATGGTCCCTAAGGAACTGAAATTCCCAGAGGAGTTTCATGCTAAGCAAAGAAAAAGGCAGAAGCCAGTTACAGTGGTGCCTGTCTCCCAGAAATAAATTTTACAAACTTAGGACGACCTGTCCGACTGCTTTGCAGGAGACAGCAGAGCTGAACCAGTGATGAATGATGGTGGACAGGACCACGTATTGAGCAGAATTGCTTAGCTATCTATGGCTCTTGCCTTCTACTGAAACTAAACTCTGGGCAATGACCTCAAAGACAGCTGTCAACTCACCAGACCTAGTTGCTCTCTTCCCAGTGTGACCATATTTAATTATTTTTGCTGTTTGCTATTACCTGTCTGTTTAATATGTCTATTTAGGACAGGTGACTGAGCCTAACTTGTTGGGCTTCCAGAGTCCAGGCTCTGATCCTAACAACTCCAGCATCTTCTCAACATCACAAACCATGGTTGTGAAATCCATCTGCAAGTACCAGTTTCTACATCTTCATCCAGTTAACCTCCAAACTGTGTTATAGTTTGCTTCTGGAATATTTTAGAGACATCTCTACCTTTCATTGCTACTTGTGGTTTTATGCATGGAGAGTTCTCTTTAGTGAGAATGTAGTAGATACCATGTGTTGGATTGGGCCCCTTCTACTGACTGTTCTTCAGGTGCAGCTTGCACATCACAGGGAATATATCAGGCATTAGTGGTACTCACGTAAGGACAGCCAGGAAGGATGAAGAGGTGATCCAAGTTGAGAGAATGGGAATGTGATCTCGATCTCTCCTGCTTGTTCCAGATTTTCAGGGGTAAATCTTTATGCACACATATATCCAAGAACAAGTAGATGCATGCACTCAAGTGCACAGTTCTCTGAATATGGAAGCTGGTCAAACTGCTGAGATTTTAGAGCATGTTTGAGGCAGAGGAATCAGGATCCTGGAGATTCTGACCTAGATGAGTCCAGACTCTTCAGCATAATGCATGCTGCTATGGCTATCATGCATGCATCATACATGGTATGCATCACTCTGAGAACAGATATCTACTTCTTTGGTGCTCATTGATTTCTCTCCTCACTCTTTTCTCAGGGCTCTAGCAGTCTTGACCTCATGCACCATGCCTCCGCACGCTGTTACCCTTGCCTTGGATATCCCCTCTTCTTCCTCTTCCTATTTTTGTTTGAACACTACCCACTTGTCTTTGAAATCCAAATGTAGGCAAGAGCTCTTCCAGTGAACATCCTGTCATGTCTTAGTAAAGATTAAGTACCTTCCATGTCCCTTCTCTCACCTCTGCTTTGGAATGCTCAGGTCACCTGAAAGGGAAGAAATGAATGAAGCCAAGTCCCAAGGCTTCTCTATTCTCTGTGAAATTGCCCTTCCTCTCTTGTACAGATGTCAAAGCCAGAAGGCACTTCACATCATGGCCTACATAGCAATGGCCTCCACAGTCTTTGAACTGACCTATAAGGATTCTGAGCTGAAAAGATGCCACTGCTCAGTCACCAGACCTTCTACAACTAGGCATCAGCAGTAACTTTCCTCCTTTTCCGTGGCCTCTCCCTACCACTCTGTGCTGTAGTAAAGTAGACATTTTGGTACCTCCTTCTATGTCCACCTCCTCTTTGCAGCATATGAAATCCCACCATGAGAGCAGAGAATTCCTATCTGCCAAAGGGGCAGGGGGAACCTGTGTCCAACCATGACAAGACTCAATAGTAGGAACTCCAAAATTATATTCGTTCTAAATGCAAACTATGAAGCATATTTTTCAAGGTCTATGCCCAGATCTCACCTGGAAGGCACTACATGGAAAAGAAAGAATTATACTAGGTTCAAACAATGGTAAGAAAAGAATTGGAATGCAGGTAACAGACCTTTATCATGGACAGGATGCTAAGAGAGGGCAAAGGAGAACAGGTGCTGAACACAGTAGGCTAGAGAAGGCCTTGCCACAGGGCAGGAGGTGTGGAAGCATGTGACCCTTTCTTGGAGTGAGGAACAGCTTTGTGTCATGATGGTATAAATATCTTTGCATGCTGGTGGCAGGATGCAGATGCAGTTCTGGCCAACATTTAATGGAACTCAGCTGTTCCTTGAAGTAGTGTGGAACCTCTCCCGGTTTTTAGTAATCCTAAGAAGAGAGGCAACAGATCCACATGAAAAGCCATCTCTTCAGACCAATGCCAGTGAGGGATTGGAAGGGAAAGAGCTAGAAGCCAAGGAGGCCCATTCAAGTGATCAGTCTGATGTGGGGATAAAGGGTGACCACTCTCTTGGTGACAGAGAAGAGAGCAGATTCCTGGGACAGCACATTGGTATGATCATCAAGATAGAAACTGAGCAACAAGGATTAAGGGTCACTCAATAGAGCTACTTGTTATGGACAGGAAAGACCAGTGAGAGAGGAGTTATGGGTTCTAACAGAGACTTGAACATTTTTGTGTTCTGAAGCACTTGCACAACTTAACTCAAAACAGTTTAGCAATTAAACAACACTTGCAACCTCAAGTCAGCAATCTTATTGCAAGTACAAAATGGCCAGGGCTGGAAATAGATTAGTGGTTAAGACCCTGTGCTCTTCCAGGGGACAAACTTTGGTTCACTGCATCAGAGTTCAGGCACTCAGAGTTGCCTCTAACTTCAGCCTCAGAGTATCTAGTGCCCTCTTCTGACCTCTGTTGGTGATGCAGTCACATGCCCATGGTATGCAAAGACATATACATAATTTAAAAAAATAAAATTATATGTGTATATATATATATATATATCAGGAATTTTATTTTTAATCAACTCATGTTTGTACTTTTGTTTAACTCTCCTCAAATTTACTATGTACAGCCATTGGTGACCTCCAATTTCTGAGCCTCCTGCATTCTTAGCATTAGTGCTGAGATTATAGGCATGCATCACTGGATCTGGTTGATGCCATACTAGAGATCCTAACCTGGAGTTTCCTGTATGCTAGGTAAGCACTGTGCCAACTGAGCTGCATCTCCATCCCTATGCCAGTTAGATTTGTAGTAAGAAATTGAATTGATACAAATAAAATGTCTCTGATAACCCTTGGTAGTGATGTGGCATTATTATTGTTATTATTATTATCTAATAATTGTTATACTTTACTTTACCCCTGGCTCACATTCCTTAGTGTTTCAGAGCAAGAAGTATTCATGCCTTTAAGGGAAGATGAAAGATTGAAATGGAAGTCACTCAATCCACATAAGCCAAAACTCTAAAGGGACTTGGAGCACACAGTGTGGGCCCACCGGAGTACCTGAAGAGTCAGGGCAACAATTCTATACCCTAAGACTAGATACAATTTCACAAGTTGGGGAAGCATTAGGAAGAAAATAACAAAAAAAAAACAAAGAGGGCTTAGATATGATTGTGATCTAAAAGGGGCTGCACATATATTCTTAGAAAAAAAGGTGCCTCCAATTTTTCAGGAATTTCTGGACTTAGTTCCAAGCAAAGAGTCCTGAAACAGGGACCATGATGTCAAGACTATAGGAATGGGGCACAGGCTCTGATCGTCTATACATAAAGACACTTATGTGTTTAGACAACCTTGATGTCACACAAAGGTGGAAGAGCCTCGGGGTCACAAAGGATGACAGAGCTGAGACCCAAGGATCACAGCAGGTTTCTCACCGGACACCTAACAGATAAGGATAGAGACTGACAATTCAAAGATTCATAGCACTGCATTCAGCTTCCCTAGCCGAGTAAGATCTGTACTCCAGCAGCTGATGTTGTGAGAAGGCACAGTAACATTAAATGATTAAAACAACAGTCTATTTCTTATGCAAATAAATCTGTAGATTGAAAACAAAGTTACAATTCATCTTACTCGGGAACAGAGCTTGAACCAAGAAGAAATTGTTTTCAAGCAGGAATTGCATATCAGAAGAAGATGTGAACCCAGGGGCTGGGGCAGAGACTTGGGTCAGCTGTGTTTGGACTTAAACCTGAAGATGAACATGCTGATTGTATTCTGCTTTTGTGTATTCTGATGAGTGCAGGTACCAGGTAAACGGGGACTTACTCTTATGCCTTGTGGACAGCTTGTTAAGACAGGAAGGTGTCCAAAGGAACTAAAATCAGAACACCTTACAAGACTGGAGTATTCAATCCTTAAATGTAAAACTCCCTCCTCATCTCACAGTTATACAAATTCATCAATTTAACCATGCAAGTGGGTGAGAAGCATTTGGCAGTGTGATTACAAATTATTTGCTCATTCATTTTCTCAGAGACAGAGCATGTTATAACCGGTTTGAGAACAGTCTCTAAGGGCTCCGTACTAGAACCGGATACCGTCTCTTCAAGGACAGATACTAGTGTGTCTGGCTATGCCTTTAAGGGAACAGAAAGGTCCAATATTGTTCAAAGACAGAGAAATCCTTTTCCTACAATCAGTAATTCTGGAGTGAGCCTGCCTGGGGTGCTGGCAACTGAAATATTTCCTTTATTATTGACTAATTGTCATCCCTTTTCTTCTCTCACAGACTCCCAACACCATGGGCAGTGACTTTACAGCAAGTTTGAGACTAATTCACCCTTTCTGAGTGCATTTTCTCTGTAAAGATCCACTCATCCAAACGAAGGGAAAATGATGCTTAGAAACAAAAATGAGAAGGTTGGGTTTAATCCAGCTCATATATTCCATGCATTGGGAAATTTATATTTATGTAGTCAGTGTTCTATTGCTGTGAAGAGACGCAATGACCATGGCACCTCTTAAAAAAGAAAACATTTAATTGAGGGCTTGCTTACACTTCAGAGGTTTAGTTCATTATCATGACAGGAATGTGGTGGTACACAAGCAGAAATGGTGCTGGCCAAGTATCTGAGAGCTATATCTTCATCTGCCAACAGAGGGAGGGAGGAAGGGAGGCAAGGAGGGGGAGGGAGGAGAGAGAGAGAGAGAGAGAGAGAGAGAGAGAGAGAGAGAGAGAGAGAGAATATGAATGAATGAATCAGGGCTTGGCATGGGCTTCTGAAATCTCAAAGCTCACCCCTAATAACGTACTTCCTCAAACAAGGCCACATCTCCTAACCAAATATGATCATGGAATAGTGCTACTCTCTGGTGACCAGATATTCACATCTATGAGCCTTTGGAAGACCACTGTCATTCAAACCACAATTGTCAAGTTCTCACATCTGGGAAATAAAGAATTGACATTAGACAAAATCTTATGTCCCCTCAAAAATCACTTATTTTAAGCTCATGGTTAAGTAGGACCCCTGTTCTAAAACCAGCGTGTGCTATGTGAGGGAAGTACAGCATGAGAGGGATCTCTCTTTCTTCACAAGCAGACTGATTTCCTATAGCAGTCCTTGAATTTACTCAAATATTAAATCTGCGCTATACAACAGAAAAATAGTAATTTCCCCAGGCATCAGAAAATTGGTCCTAGAACAATATTCTCCTATTCAAAAAAAGTCAAACTGTCTTAATACCTAATTGAGTGTTCAGTTCCAACCAGACACATCTCAAATACAATGGGCTTTAGGGCATCTGTGGAACTCTGGGAACCAAGAAGTGGGAAGGCAGAGAAAGTAGAAATCAGAATACTCCTGCTGCATACCCTGGAAATCTGGGAAGAAGGCTGCTTTTTCTCCAAAAAGAGTCTCTGGAGAAGACTGTCTAGCAACTGTTCCTAAGACAAGCAGGCACTGCTGGGTTAAATTGATTTAGAAAACGGTGTGCAGAAGTATAAAAGGATGGAGTGTTCTCCTTAGAGACTTTGATGGCATCTTTCTTGGCTTTCTATTACTGTGGTAAAGATCATGAATAAAAATGGCTTGGGGAGCAAAGGGTCATTTTCATATTTTACCTATAGAGGAAGGGAAATCTGGGGAACAACTTTGGTACATGGAGGCAGTAAGTGAAGCAGAGGCCATGGAAGAACACTACTTAGTAGTTTGTTTCTCAGAGATTGCTCAGCCTGCTATCTCGTACCACCCAGGCCTACTTACCCAAGGGTGGCACTACCCTCAGGGAGCTGGGTCCCCATATAAGTCATTAATCAAAAAATGCACCTGTCCTTAAGCAATCTGATAGAGATATTTTCTCAACTGAGGTTCCCCCTCCCAAATAATAGTTTCTGTCATATTAACAACAACAAAAAATGGAAAAGATAGTAAATTCAACTCTGTGTATATTCTCCATTTGGAGCTTGCATTTTGCACAATGGAACTCTTGGAACAGATTAAGGAGACTTTTGGTGCACCATATAAATATCTAGTCCTAAGATATATATATATATATATATATATATATATATATATATATATATATATATATATATATATATATAGAGAGAGAGAGAGAGAGAGAGATGTAATATATATGATATCGTATATACAATTGTATATAAATGAAATGTATACTACCATATCTAAATACAGGTTATATGTATATTATTTATATATAAATTGGATTTATATATGTCATATATTGTCCTGTCTAACTAATAGTATATCCATATATCTAGGATACAATTTTTTTTATAATACATATTTTGTGGGATGTTCCCTAGCATTGAAAAGAAATAGGGAAGTTTCTATTTTCACTAATTGCCCCGGCCTGCGGGGAATTCAGTGTGGTCCTAGGGAAAGGGGACTGACAGATGAAAGAACAAGACAAGAAACACAAGGTACCTGGGAGCAAGACAGTCTCTCTCCATTCAAGCTCCAAAGTTTACTTCAAAGTAGCAGCTCAAGAGTACAGGCTGGCAAGAAAGTTACACATGGCCCAAGGCTAACCCACTGCCATAACCAATTTACAGGAAATACCAGACATTCTTTCAATCTCTGGGCCCCGAGACTGTAAATGCCCTGTCCTTTCTAACCTTGTACCTTAACTAAGTTTCACAGAACAGTGGGTAGCTTCCTGGGTTTGGCTCCCGACAACTAGTGGTTCTCCAGAAGTAAGCACTGATAAAACAAAATTTTTCAGTTCAGATCTAAATATAATTTGAAACAAAAGAGTTGGATAGGAACTGTGTGATACTAAAATGAAATTACAAAGTGTCAGTATGAGCTCATAAAGTTCTGAAGTGTCATCTTCCTGGCTCTATGCCATGGAAAGATATCACAATGTCACCAGTATAAGTGACCACCCTTCTCACACAGATGTTGTGCCTAATACATTCATTGTCAAAGGAATGAGTTTTCTTGCATGATTGTCTGATGTCTCACCTAGGCAGAGAAGGCAAAGGCAAGCAGGTTTTGATACAGACAAGCACAGGACATATTTAGCATTTTGGTTGGAATCCCACTTGGCTTGGCCCATATATACCTCTCTTCTACTAATAATGTACTTGAAAGTTTAGGTATCCCATCTGCCCATACTACCTTTCTCCAAACAATGCACCTAGCAACCTACTACCCATATAAGACACCTGTATCAATCTACATGCCTATCCCTCTCTGGATGATAAAATAGGTTTTCTCCACCCTAACAGCAATCAAGTATAAAATTTCTACTAAGATACATTCCACTATGCTTGGGTATAAGGAATAGATATATTGATGGATCCCAGAATGATTTGGGGTTCATGCACAATGAGACAAAATCATACTACCAAGTAAACTCTTAAGGAGAATTTCCTGTTTACTATATTATATATGCATAATATGGTGTGCACATGACTAAAATCAGGTGCACTCTGGGAAGAAACATGAGCAGTGAACAAGAGCTTCAATATTCACATTTTTCTATTAAATCACCCAGTTATACCCCTAGCAAACAAACTCCTCCTCTTGAACTCCAGAAAAGAGCCCCATCACCCCCATAATAGCCAGGCTTCTTAGTCAAGGTTTCTATTCCTGCATAAAACATCATGACCAAGAAGCAAGTTGGGGAGGAAAGGGTTTATTCAGCTTGCACTTCCACACTGCTGATCATCACCAAAGGAAGTCAGGGCAGGAACTTGGAAGCAGAAGCTAATGCAGAGGCCATGGAGAGGTGCTTCTTACTCCTTCCCCTAGCTTGCTCAGCTTGCTTTCTTATAGAGCCCAGGACTATCAGCCCAGTGATGGCACCACCCACAACAGGCATTCCAACTCTTGATCACTAATTGAGAAAATGTCTTACAGCTGGATCTCATGGAGGTATTTCCTCAAGGGAGGCTCCTTTCTCTATGGTAACTCCAGCTTGTGTCAAGTTGACACACAAAACCAGATCAGTTTCTCTGATATGATCCACTAATATATAGCAGTATGTCACTTTTAATATGCACTGTTGCTTTGCTTTTGAATCAAGTTATCTCTCCTTTGCAATCTGTGGGAGGCTTTATTTCAGTTCTTTGGATGGGAGGCCAAGAACCTGAAAATACCTGTCCCAACTCAGATTACCAGTAGCAGCTTCAGAAGCCAAGGCGATTTCCATCCTACAGCCACAATCTGACAGCCAGTCCCTCTGTAAGGCTCTTGCTTGATGAAATAATGATTTGAAGGTATGAAAGAGTGACAGGGAGTACAACCCACTGACTTCAGAACATTCACAGATCTATAATGACTTCCACAGGAGTAGGGATGGTCCCAGTTTTTCACCATTTAAGAGGCCATTCATTAAATGCATTCTTCCATCTTAAGCAGGGACTTAAGCCAAGCAAGAAAATGGTATCAGTAAGCACCTTTTTGCAGGAGAGCCAGCTGCTTCTCTTGACAGGAACATGTCAATAAAATATATGAGAAATGATATCATTTCCTTAATTTCTCATGGAATACTGGTGAAGGCAGGAGTGATGGTAAAAGCAGCTGTAGCCGTGGGATGGGAGCAGGATCAACACTGGCTTCTAGGAGGAGGGGAAGGGAAGAGGGATGGACAGAGGGCTTGAAGGAAGTCAGTATTGACTTGTACTGTTAACCTTAATAGTAATCCAGTAAAGACAAGTCTATTAATGTAAGCTGAAATGAGAAACTACAACTTTTTCATGGGTGCTTAGATCTTAATAATTGGTTCAGAATTTCTTCAAACAAATTAACACAAAATTCTCATCAGTGACTAAAATCCAAAGAAAACTTTCCCTGTACAGACTTGTTTTGGAGATGTGATTTATGCTTTCCCCAGTGGAAGCCTGAAAGTGTAACTTCGTCTTTAATCTGCTTTGCTTTGATAACTGGTAGAAACTCAGTTCAGGGAAATGGTAGAAAAGACCCGTAATTTTTTAAGACAACATTGATATTTACAGCTACTCGTTTGTAATAAACCCTATAAGGAATTGGCAGAAGCTGCATTGAACTGTAGCTGCGCTCTAAGGACTTATCCAGAATAAAGTATATCCAGTTGGAAGAAAGATTTTACTTTTAATTCATTTCTCTCTCTCTCTCTCTCTCTCTCTCTCTCTCTCTCTCTCTCTCTCTCTCTGTATCTGTGTATGTATGTGCTTTTGTGTTTTTGAATGTATGTGTGTCTGTGTATATGTCTGTATGTGTGTGTGTATGTGTATGTGTGTGCTTTTGAATGTGTGTGTTTGTGTGTCCACAGAGCTCAGAAGAGAGTCTGAGATTTTTCAAAGTTGGAATTACAGATAGTCATGAGCCATGTAACTCAGGCACTTGGAAACAAACTCTGGTCCTTTGCAAGACCAGTCCATACACGTTCTTAACTGCTGAGCCATCTCTCCTGTGCTAATTACCTCCATATTTGTGTTATACAATATACTATTTTTTTTCATTTGATTTTGCACACAATTCTTGGAGTAAAAGACCCAAGTATAAACTCTTCTAGGCTAGGGCAACAACTTGCTAATGTAGCAATAAAAATAACTCATCTATTTATTTATTTTGGTTTTAGACAGGGTCTCACTATGTAGCTCTTGCTGGCCTTAAACTCACTACGTAGAACAGGTTGGCCTGAAACTCACAGATATCCATTTGCCTATCAGCCTTTGCTTTAGGATTTCTGAGATTAAAGTATACACCACCCCCCAGGTCGGATTTTTTTTTTTTCAATCTGTCTTTTTTTTTTTCAGAAATGTTTATCTTATCTTACCTGATTTCTTGCAAATGCTACTTACAATACAAGGCAGTATTATTTTTGTAATTGGCCACCAAATAATCTCTCCTACTAGGTAGATTGATGCCTGAAGATTATAACAAGGTTCCAATGCAAGCAAAATAGAAAAGGAAGAAAAAATTTTTAAAAAAAACTTTTTAAAATATTAATGCAGACTCTGGAAAGAGGAGCTACATGCCTGTAGTTCCAGCCCATGGGAGGTAGAGATAGGAGCATCAGTACTTCAAGGCCAGCCTTAGCTACATAATTTAAGGCTAGCCTTGGCTGGGACCCTGTCTCTATAACTCAAAACAAACAACAAACAAAAAATATCAACCCAACGATAAGCTTTCCAGTAACTGAGTTCCAGATAATTATAATCACTTAATGTCAAGACTTGATTTAAAACTCTAAAACCACAATGGATGGAATAGTGTACAGATATTGTAATGCATGTATTATCAATTTAGCATTTTACATTTCACTTCCTGTTGTCTAACCCCACTTAGTTCCATGATGTCACATATTAATAGTAACATTATGTCATCTAGTAAGAGTTTTCAGAATATTTCCCCAGTGGTAAAATTAATGAATTGGTTTAAGATTTTATTATTATCTCACAGTTAAGCTAATTGAAATGCCTTGATCCTTAGGAAAACTACAAAGTCACGTGTCATGCCAGGATGGTTCAATGGATGATCAATTTCTCACAACAAATGCTGATCAGCAACAGTATTGATGGAGAAAATTGTCTAGAGTTCTGGTAGACGAAAAACTCTCATGGATTCATTGTGTAGTTTCAGGGTTTGGGGGCTTGGGTGGTATATCTCATTCTAGTCTCTCCTTAGTTCAAGGATCTATGTAGTCTCCATCAAAATAATTCTGGTAAGATATAGAGAGCATCGCACAAAAGAGAGCTAATGCTTATTAAGACTAACATTGACATTCTAAAGGGGTGAGAGTGAATAATGTTTTAGATAGGTTTTATAGTTTCTAAATTTCTACAACAGGAGGTCTGTTTTCCTGCCCACGTGATTGACAAGCCCATTAGAATGAATTTTACTTTTTTACTTTTTGTATTTGTGTATGGGGACAGCAAACACATGCATGTCATGGTTCATGTATGGAATTCAGAGAAAAACCTATGGGAGTTTCTTCCAGATTGTGGGTCACAATGATTGAACTTAGGTAGTCAGGCTTGGCAGCGAGTGCCTTTACCATCTCACCAATACCTAATGCTTACTGGATGGGATAATGATCTGGTATGCCCTGGGTTTTAACCTGAAAATCTCTGGTTGGCTGTAATAGTAATATCATTTCTCCAGTCTGAACTAAAGGTACAATTTCCGTCCCACTCATTTAAACACCAAGTCCTACAGTCTCAGTCCCCAGTTTATGAGCTGCTGGCTCTGAGGGGCAGCCCCACTCCCAGTACTTTTCAAGCTTGCTGGTATGTGACTAGCTTTTGCAGTCCACCCACTGTGACTTATGAATTAGCCACTAACTTGGGGTTCTGAAAAACACCCATGTTTCTCTGACAACAGATGCTCTTCATATTCCCTCAAGCCAGGTTAAAGTGTAAATAACAGGCCACAAGCATGCAGAAAGTTTTCCTCTCAGGAACAGACAGCGGGACACCCTGGAGCAAGATCATACCCATCCGTATCCAATTATGAAACCCTAAGAAGAGAGACTCCCCTTTGCTCCTTTATTTTCTGACATTTTTCTCGTCTGTCTTTCTATTTAACTCTCAGAAGTACTGTTTAAAGTGAAAAATACCACACCTCACTCTTCTCTGGGTCCTATTTCATTTATTTTCATCAAAGATAAATAATCATATAATGTATGAAAAAATAAAGCAGACAAACCTACCATAAAAATGATGTTCCCCACCCCACCTCTCCTCACTCAAGGTTTATAGAATCTGCAACTAGCAGGGATAGCAACCACTTCCTCCCTCCACCTCAGAGTTAGAAGCACCAATGGCTACAGAAACAAGGCAAGGGATGTAAATTTCAGAATGGGCTACACACAAGTCAGACCTCTTAAAACAATAAAATGCAGTAAACTGAGAGCCTGTCCTTGTCTATGTGAATTTAGAGGGACTCGATACACCAGAAATCAACTGTCCAAAAAAAGGAGCCCACAGAAAGCCAGCGTGTAGCCTGTCTTGAAACCATTTATCCACATCATTTTACATGTAGTTATATGTAGGCTATAGATGCCAGCTCACCACTTGAGAAACATTTTGTATTTTTCTAATACAAACATTCTTCAGCCATCCCTCTTTTCAGGTTTAGATAATTATATTCTTTTCTCTATATTAATAATGATCCTAGTTTATGGTCTATCCACTGTCACTACTTTTCTTTCTTTCCTTTTCTTGGGAGGAAGGTGGGTATTAAAAAAGAATTTTACTATATAGTCAAGGTTGGCCTGGAACTCACTATGTAGCCCATGTTGGCCACTTGAACTCATGGCTATTCTCCTGCATCCACCTTAGTGCTAGGATCAAAGGTATAAGCCAAACCCACTTCCTCTTGCTACTCTTTATTAGGACACCATTTGTCTTAGAGTTACTATTGCTGTGATGAAATACCATGACCAAACACAAGATAGGGAAGAGTTTATTTGGCTTAGATTTCCACATCATACTCCATTACTGAAGGATGTCAGGCCAGGAGCTCAAACAGGGCAGGAGGTCATGGAGGAGTGCTGCCTACCAGCTAGTTCCTCACAGTATTCTCAGCCTGCTTTCTTATAGAACCTAGGTTCACCAGTCCAGGGATGGCACCACCCTCAATGGACTGGATCCTCCGACATCAGTTATTCATTAAGAAAATGCTTGGCAGGCAGTTGATTTTTTTCAATCAAAGTTCTCTTCTCTCACATGATTATAACTGTGTCTGCTTGACCTAAAACCAGCCAGCACGCCATTCCCAGCTCCTCTCCTCCACCCTGCCATCTTCTGTTATGTGTCACTGGCCATCAATTTTCACCCTGTTGAAGTTCAAGTTGATCCTATCTAGATTTGTCATGCTTGTGTGATCGTTTCCATGCCAATTTGGCTGAGACACAGGTAATTTGGGCAAACAAAATACTTTTGTTAACAGCTAAATAAGAAATCTTTGAATAAGGCAGACTGCTACAAGAATGTGGGTGGGCTTTATATCTCATCCTTTGATGGTCTTAGGCAAAAAGACTGAAGTACCTAGGGACTAGAATCCCTGCCTCCAGGCAGCTTCAGTATCTTGCCTTTCTCTCTTTACCCACCTGGCTGAAGATTGCCAGCTTGACCTTCTTTACAATCATGTAATCCAGTTCCTTCAAATAAATCTCTACCTTCACCTTTTTATCTACACACACACACACACACATACACACACACACACACACACACACACACAAACACACAAACACACACAAAAACACACATGCGTATACACACACACATTGTTGATTACGTATCTCCCCCCACCTGCATTGGAGAACATGACTAATACAAACTTGTATGTGTCTTAAAACAGTAAAAAGCACTCTATGTTGATGATTCCCATGGTTTCCATTCATGTAATTTCCAGAGTAAGGACTGAAAGTAGCATTTGCTGTTAAACCGAACCATACACAGAGACCACAATCCTCACACACAAATCAAAATATATTACTCCTGTGTTGTTTGAAAGACAGCATGCTTGCTGCCCCAGAATGCAAAGATTATATTTTCTAATTGCCTATCCATGATTTAATGTCTCATTTTAATATGATTAACAGCAATACATATGCTTTCCTGGAGCTGGTAAAATAGCCTTTCTTTTTAATAACAAGACACATCTCTTTCTTCTCCTTACCAGGGATGTCCCTTAGAGCTTTGGTCACTCTTCACTTAGAGTAAGCTCTTTACCTTAAGTATGCACTTCAGAGCCAAATGTTGTCCACTTAGAATTTGTACCATTTATTTCCAGGCCTAACATTTCCTGGTTTTCTTTGAAATAGCTCCTGGATTCCATTAGGCATTAGAATTATGTTTAGTATTTCAGCCTTTCTTTCTTACTCACTCTCCTTTTGCTTTTGAGAACGTACCTAGCTGGAGGCCTTAAAAAGGGCACATAAAACTTAACATATTTATGTTACTTCTTGTTCTTATTGTGTGGTTCTATTTTTTAAAATTTGCTTTGCATCAAATTCTAGGTCCTCATGAAAATTTCCGAGGAATGTGATGCGATGTCTTAAATGTTCCTGTTAAAAACTGTGAGGGACCATTGTTTTTGTTTGTCTGGAGATAAGGTTTTACTATGGATCTCAGACTGACGTCCGGATTGGAATCCTTCTCCCTCAGCCTCCTGTGTGCCGGCATTGCAGGCATCTGTCTGCAAGTCCTGCTGAGGTCGCTGCTTTTCACTAGATTCCCACACCAATCCCAGCAGCCCAGGCGCCCCATTCCCCAAAGAGCTCCTTGTGTAAAATGCCTCCTTATTAAATTGTACTTGGTAAGAAGCCAGTTGGAAGCAAACAAATCGAGGAGATTCTAGCCCAACCTGTGCCAGAGTAGCCAAGGAGTTTCAGTAATAGCTCAAATTCTCGATAAATTTTTCCAGTGCTGTTTTTGCTTTCCTCAGCCTTATTTGTACTGCTCTTTGAGGGGCAAAGAAGATCAAACTAAGTTGTGGGCCCCTAGAACACAGATGGGGAAATGCCTCCTGGAACTTTAATTTTTTTTTAATCCTATTTTTAATAATGGTTCTTAAGTGCTTTAAACTTCCTTGAAACCTACCACCCATCAGGCATAGTGGGGGAAGTGGACCTGCTTAGAAAGGTTCTTTGGATAACTCTCATCTGTGTTGTCTGGAAATCAGCAGTTTGGTCCATAGGTTAGCAGGCAGCAGCAGCTCAATCCACTTGAAAACATTTCATGGATGTACCAGCAGTCCAGCTCGCTAGAGTCGGGTTAGCAACAGTGATGATATGACCGAGCAGAGATAGCCAGGCCTCAGCTCCAGTCAGCAGGAGGGACCCAGAGGGACACCAGGAGTAGTCCTCAGCTGTGCCTCTCTCAGGGAAGGGAAGATCAGCAAAGACTCATAAGTGTTGCACAGCTAGCTGCACTAGCAAGTCAAGCTCTGTCCCCATCACTCCACTGAGTCCTATTTATACTCTCCCATCATCATGTGTTCTCCATGAGTTCTCCACAAGCCTTGCCTCAGCACGTGCATCCAATCAACCCGAGTCCTTGGAAGCAGCAACAAACTGCAGCACACCACCAGAAGTTTTTTGGCGAGTTTCTCTCTATGGTGTCCCCACAAATGCAGCTCATCTACACAATGTAAGACTGAATAATACTTGCATATCATCAGTAAAGAATCTTTCATCATGTGTTCTTTCATGTGCTTGCTTCAACAGAGCATCTTCTCTCCTGTGCCTGCTTCAGCGAAATGTTCCTTCACAAGTCTATCTTGGCCTTTCACACCTGTGTCAACCTTAACAAAATGTTCCTTCATGTGTTTGCCCCAGCAAAACACCATCCAACCAACTTTTCAAAGAACCCTTAAGTTTCCACTTCATATCCCCTTTTGTTCCCGGAAATACGTTTTCATTTACCTGAAAAGTAGACGAGTTCCCTTCATCCGCACTGAGTTTCTTTCCCCCCATATACTACAGAACAGACAGGTTGGGATTCATTCTGAGCCCAGCCTGACCACAATTGTTTCTTGCACCTGTTCACCAAGGCAAAGCTCCTGATTACAGCTTATTCTGAGCTCATGCACTGAGGTAGGGATCCTACAGCACTTCTCTCCATGGACAGAAAAGGAGCCGAACAAACAAACAAAAGAACAAAAGAATAAGGATTTCTACGGAAGGCAGCAGATATCCAAATAAAATCAAGGTCCCCTAGAATCAATGGCACCCAACTCCAGTACCCACATCTCTGCCCAAGACATCTAACTTCACTTTCATTTTGCTCTGAGCTATGTCCCTGTTTTAATTCTTTACACCACAGAAACAAAAGACCCACCAAGCTTGCTGGGGCTGTTTGCCTGGTTCTAGAATTAAAAATCCATTTACATTTTAAAACTAAATTTCTTAAAATTTTCTTTTTAGACATTCTCAAAAACCCATTCCTGATGCAGACACATCTAATACAATCCAAATTCTCCTTCTTTTGTGGGTTCCTACTTGTCCAGGCTAAAAAAAACAACCTATTTTGTCTTTGGTGTCCTAAAATGTCTTTCAGCCTTCTACTGTCTCTGGTTATCTCTTTTATCTCTAGAATTGTTGCTTCTGTGTTTGGTCTGGAAACAAATCCCTTGAGTTTTCTTCCTCCCAACATTCTTCAGATTCTTCAGATTCCTCTGTTGTTTTCACCTCACTCTTTGCATGCTAGATGTTCTATAAGATCTCTTCCTAGTCTCTCATGTTTTTTGTGCATTTCAGGGCTTCTTATGATTTTTCTAAAGATAGTGGTGATGATTGTTTACTTTATGGCTTTTGAGACAAGGTATGACTATGTAGTCCATGCAAGCTTCATACATGTAATCGTCCTGCCTCAGCTTCTTGAGTGTTGACATCACAGGTGTGTACCAAAGATCTAGGAAGCACTTATAATGTTTCAAATAGAGTATGTTCCTTAGATTTTAATTCTTCTTCTATCAATCTTATCTGGATATTTTCCCTTTCATGCAGACATTTTTCTTTGTGTGTCTGTTACTTCTTGATTCTCCATACATCCTAAGAGCCAGAAGGGAGATGTGTTGAGGGGGTCTGTGTTTTTCTCCACTGTGACCTGTGTGGGTCTGTCTTCCCTTTGAGGTCCCTGTCAAATGGGGACATTGACAATAAGCATCTTCAAATAGAAGGCAGCTCTTCCTTTTGCTTCTCACACTCCCATTTTCTACCCTTACCAGTCTAAAAATCCCTTATTCCACTAAGCATGTTCTGTTCCTATTTATGCTTCACTTACTGAGTATTCTTGGCTGCTTTTTTATTTTCCTTCTTGTTTTCTGTTGTTTGATCAAACATCAAACTTCCATTACCCTTACCTGCAATAAATTTCTCATCTACCACTCATTCTCTTCACTCTATGGGCTTATTCATTAAAAATAATAATAACAAAAATAAAATCATCACCTGAATAAAGAGGGCCAGGTGGCATAGTTATTCATATTTTAAGGTTATAGTCCATCACTGTAGAGAAGACATGGTGGCAGGGATGTGAGGCCAGCTGGTTCACAGTCCATTTGCAATCAGGAAGCAGAGAGAGATGAATTCTGGTGTTCTGTTTTCTGTTCTCACTATTCATTGCAGGGCTGTATGTAATCTATGCACTGGTGCTGCCTGTACTTAGAGTGACTTATTCCACTTCGTTCAACCTAGTCTAGAAAAACCTTTACTGCTGCACCCAGAGATTGGTCTCCTAGGTAATCTTAGCTCCCCTAAAGTTGACAATCTATAGGTACTGTTTTAGTTAGGGTTTTACTGCTATGAAGAGATACCATGACCAAGGCAACTCTTATAAGGACAACATTTAATTGGGGCTGGCTTACAGATTCAAAGGTTCAGTCTATTATCATCAAGGTGGGAACATGGCAGCATGTAGACAGGCATGGTGCAGGAGGAGCTGAGAGTTCTACATCTTTATTTGAAGGCTGCTAGCAGAATACCCACTTCCAGGCAGCTAGGATGAGGGCCTTATAGCCCACACCCACAGTGACATATCTACTCCAACAAGGCCATACCTACTCCAACAAGGCCACACCTACTCCAAAAAGGCCACACATCCTAATAGTGCCACTCCCTGGGCTGAGAATATACAAACCATCACAGGGACCACCACATACTGTTAGTTTTCTTATGTTCTTGCTTTAGTGTATGCTTTAGTTACTATGCAGATAATATAGAAAAGTCAACCCAGTTCTCAGTTTCTCCCAGCCTCTTCATCTCTCTCTCCTCCTCTCTGGTATTCTAATTTATTACAGCTGTCCAATGACTTCTGATATATATTCTAGAAAGAAAAACCTATTAACCACGAGGACAGTATTTATGACCAAGATCAAGCTCATTTAAGTCACAGTTTCTGGTAAAAATACATCCAGAAGTAGCTATAAATACAAAGGTTTCACAAAATTGTTAGTAATAAATAAAACAATATTCTACAGTTCAAGAAAAGCATAGGTTGATATACTAGGTCAAAGTCATCATTGCTCCACTTCGCTAATTAGATGCTTCACCTGGCATCGAGGCTGCTCCTATACATTCCACCCAGCTAGCCAGGTTAGTAAGTAAAATAACCTTAGCATTTCATAGACAGCATTTTCTGTGTCTCATAAAGAGAAAACCAGAACATGTACATCTAAGTGGTTTTTTGTTTGTTTGATTGGTTGGTTGGTTTTGTTTTGTTTTGTTTTGTTTTGTTTTGTTTTGTTTTGTTTTGCGACTTAGTTTCACAATACAGCCAAGGCTGGCTTTGAACTTTGGAACCTTTTGCTTCAGCCTCTCCTGGTCTGGAGTTACAGGTGTGCCACCATGCCTGGCTCCATTTTGAAGTCTTGGAGACTCATCCTTCTTCCACTGTTTCTGCTTACCATCATTAAATGCTATTGAAAATAAACCACCTTTTATATCTATTTTTGGTAGGATGAAACATAGTTTATAAACTTCATTAATATTTTAGCATGGTTCCTTCAAGATTATTTACTTTCTGGCTTGTATTACTAAAAGAATTAATGAACAAGAACTAGAAAGAGTTAAAAGAGACACTGAATCCACGAGGACTTGACACAGCAACTTATGTCATATACCAATTGCTAATTCTGGGCACAGACAGGTGGTGCTATTAGGGACTTTGCTCTTCACAGGTCTGCTGCTGGGAGCACACAGCCATCCATGCCTCTGGAACAGGCAACCTCAATCAGTCTTTTTTTCCCTACATCCTTTGCCTTGTCTGGGATTTGGGTGGGCAGATCCATGGCACTCCTTAGCAAAAAGTCTCTGTAAACCAGAGTAACGTTCTCATTGATTTCATGAGACACAGACTTGATTTTCTGGCGCACATGAAGTGGATGGGGGAATGCTCCAGAAAATCTCCAGACTTTCAGATAGAAAACCTGGAGAGTCAGGATAAATCACTCTTTATGTATGGAGACTTAGCATAGACCTACTCTTAGCAGAATGGAGTTGCAGCCAGGTCCTCCATGTGATCTCTACTCTGCACATCATAACCTGAAGACAAAAGTAGCAGACATATGGGCTTCCAAGGTAAGCTGCACAGACCTCTTTGGAGTTTGGTGCACAGTGGCCTTCTCTACCCTTTTTAGGTAACATTGACACAAGTGGGAGCTCATTAGGTCACAGGATGTTAGGGCTAAAGATAACTCAAGGTAAACTCAAATTAGGCCTCACCCTCTTCTCAACCATTGGCATTCCAATCAGTCAACCAGCCTTGCAGAATGTGTCACCTTGAAGATGCAGCTTCTTCTGGGAACTCTCCTTCACAGAATCCACTGGAAGGCAGGATTTAGCCATTCTCCTCCCACATCCTGGTAGTAAACATAACAGACCTCTTCCTTTTCTGAGCAGGTCAAGCATTTCATAACACTGGCCTTGCCTCAAACAATCTATGAGCATAACTTGCTGGAAGAAATAAGATTTTAGGACAAAAACCTAATGAAGCTTGAATTTCATATCTGCTCATACCAACAGTCATCAAATTTAATTCAGGGAGAGATTCCAGGTCTGAGTGAGAATGGAAGAGAGTGTGCTTTGTAAAAGGAAGCTCCTGACCCTTGAAGGCATACAAAGTCTTAACTTCCTTTCCTTCAGGGGTTTCTTTAAAGGCATTAAGAAATAGGTGATATATATGTATGTGCAAACAAGTGTGCATGGGGGTACAGTATAACACATGGAAAGGAGAGCAAGAAAAGTTATTTTTTGTTGATGAAAAAGGACCAAACAAAGATAAAAGATACTTGAGTAATGAAAGACACCATAAATCTAATTGTTTTCCTAGTTTTAACTCTTTCATGAGATTTTGTTTTGTTTTGTTTTGTTTTTGGTGATGGGTATATGCATAAAAGCATATTTGACAGTAAAAGTATAAGATCCAAGGTGAAGTTCCAGCCTCCAAGTGGAGAGTTTAACTGTATACAGATATATGAGACACACAGACTTCTGTCTGCTTAATTTGGGTGTGTACTTTTTTTGTAATTTGCAAATTCTTTACAATTAGGTGTTAATTAGAAGTAGCTACCTAGGTACATCAAGCTCACCTCAACTAATTGAGATCTGCCTGTTTGCCTTCACTGAGTTTAAAGGTGTGTGCTATTAAACCTGGAAAAGTTCAGGCTTCAATTTCTATTTTATATTTGCTTATTTAATGGTGTGTGTGTATGTGTGTGTGTGTGTGTGTGTGTGTGTGTGTGTGTGTGTGTGTGTGTGTGTGTGTGTGTTTTCATGCACCAAGGCGCCCAGGTGTGGTGGTCAGAAGACAACTTGGAGAAGTGATTTCTCTCACTCCACTATGCAAATCCTGGAAACTGAAGTCAGTGGCTAGGCTTGACAGAGGACCTTTACCCACTGAGCCATCTGACTGGCCACAAATTCTTACTTTTAGATTACACTGCTCTATCACCATACCAGAATCATTCCAGGAACAATTTTTCTACTATACAGACCAGCCCTCCCTGTGACCTTGACCTTCTTTACTCACTGGACAGCCAGAGCTAGAGCAAGACACCCTAGGATAGGATAATTGCCTGGGAGATTGTCTGCTTTGGGGGATGTAACCTGTGAACAATGGTCAGGCCTCTGAACATTTTCATCCACACAGACTTGAAATGATATGACTGACATAGCTAAGCAGGCAGCACCAGCCTGGATTCTGAGTGCTGAGACCTTGCCAGCAATTTATTTCTGCAATGAGTTTAAATAACAGAACATTTCATGTGTGATGTATGTTCAGGAGTTCAGGATAAATAATGTAATCAGGTGATGTGCTTCGTTTTCACCAAGCACCTCAAATCAGTGATAAGGAAATTGACGTAGAAACTATTCTGTAAACCTGAAATGAAGTCTTTCTTTCCCTCAATGGGCACCTGATGGAATCTAAATAAAATCTCATTGTCAGAGCCAAACACCACCACCATCACCATGCAGGAGATGTACCCTGCAGGATCTTGGTTAATTCCCTCCATTTCTCAACTACAAAGGAAGGCGATGGGAAATGGAAGGGTTACTATCCTATATCATTTTTAGTCTCTTTCCCTCCTCCCCATCTCTTCATGTGCTGGTCATCTGGTTTTTTACTTTTAAATATTCTTATTTGGGACTGGAATCACTTAGAAGTAGAAGCTTTCAGTAAAAGCAGCCTATGCCTCTCATAATCTGTTCCTGAAAATTTCCTCTGACTTTCTTTATTCTCTTAGCCAATTTTCTAGCAAACTGTTTAGCCTCTCTCCTCACTGACTTCCATGGTATCTACACTGATTTACATTCCTACCAGCAGTGAATAAGGTTCCCTCTTTTTCTGTGTTCTCTCCACATTTTGTTGTTTGTTCTTTTTCTGGCAGCTGTTTTGTCTCGGATAATGTTTATAATGACTTTTTAACAGAGTCCAGTGTTTTAGTTGTCACTGTTTTCCACGACTTTCATGGTTGGTTCTGAGCTATGAATGATGCTCAATGGAGCCAAGGCTCTAGGATAGGGTAGAAATGTTCAACAATAGGAATGAAAACAATGAAGAAGATAAGAAGAAGAGAGGATGCCAGGGCAGTCAAATCCAGGCAAATTCTTCTGGACTAAAGAAAATGCAGACATTTCATGATGGCCTCTGGATGCTCAGCATGTTTGTGAAAGGGAGATGTTGAGTTGGTGCCTTAGTTTGGGTTTTACTGCTGTAAACAGACATCATGACCAAGACAACTCTTATAAGAACAACATTTAATTGGGGCTGGCTTACAGGTTCAGAGATTCAATCCATTATCATCAAGGCAGGATCATGGCAGCATCCAGGCAGGCATGGTACCAGCAGAGCTGAGAGTTCTACTTCTTCATCTGAAGGCTGCTAGCAGATACTGGCTTTCAAGCAGCTAGGATAAGGGGTTTAAAGTCCACGCCCACAGTGACACACCTACTCCAACAAGGCCACACCTGCTCTAACAGTACCGAACCTTCTAATATTGCCACTCCCTGGGCTGAACATATATAAACCATCACAGTTGGGTCCTTGGTAGTGAAGAGCTGTGCTCGTGTACACCAAGCACCATGACGTACATGTACACCAGGACTCACTTGCCGGCGAAGGGCTGTGCCCACATACATGTTGGTCCTGGAATTGGGTCCCTTATGAATGGGTGTTAGTTTACTCTCTGTCAATTTTTTCTCTCTTTTCTTCCCCTTCATTTTCCCCTTCTCCCCTCTCCCTGTCTCTCCCACCTCTGCCCTCTCTCCATCCTTTCCTTCCTCTCTCTAACCCTCCTTCATCATTGATTTATACTTTCATCCAGGAATGTCTCAAAAGCCATTACGTAGCCAAGAATGCCCTTGCTCTTGTGATCCTGCTGCCTCTAACTCCCTAATGCTGGGATTGCAGACATCATGGACAGATTATAGGGTGCTAGAGAGTCTACCCTACTGCCTCATGCATGCTATCTAGGCACTTTATCAAGTAAGTGTGGTTGTATTTGGCTCATATTAACTGTTGAGCCTATTTTTTTCAGTTTCATCTAATTTATATGTTTTAAATGCATTTTAGATTTTTAATTTTTAATGAATTTATTTTGTGAGCATGTGTAGGTATATATGTATGAGAGTGCAAGAGGTACACCCCCCCAGTCCACACAGGGAGATCACAGAACATCTCTCATGCGCTGATTCTCATTTCAATTGAGTGCAGGCCATTAGGCCTATGTACAACTGCCTTTATCCACTGAACCAACAGCTAGCCTGAACTTTATTATCTTTTTAATCTGACATTATTCATCAATATGTCATTTAACACATTTTCCAGAAAGTTATTTGGCATTGCTATAACAGTAACCCACGGCAAACTTAGACTTTCTATCATATCAACTTTTTATCTTATTAATGATTAGTTTCACGGGCCTGTAACATCAGACAGACTAACCTCCTATTATCTGAAAGTGACCTTTTCAGTTAAGAAATGCTATTTCCCAGGAAGTTGTGCTAAGTCTTACCTGCATTCCCTTTCTGGTACATCTAATAAAATGAGATTTCAAATTGCATTCCTGGTGCCTACACTTCCCCAGGCTCCTTTTATGCTCCTAACTCACAAATTTTAAATTAAGATTTCTCTTAAAAATATGTCCCTTTCCTTTTTATCCAAAACTTTTATTTTGAAAGCTGCCAAGCCCACAAGAGAGGTTGAAGACTTGCAGAAGGAGTACCCACTCTGTCCTTAGGGGATGGAGAGACAGTTGGCTTCCTCTTCTTCTCCCTTTTCCCTTCCTGATCAGGAGGGAAGCAGTTTCCCTGTGGGAAGCACTCCTGATGTGACTAGCTAATTCATCACAAGTGTGAGAGTCATTGGCTCAATCAGTGGCTAAAACTTGTATAACTTTGACACAAAGTAAATCTTTTCTCTTTATAACTTAATTGCCTCTGTTGTTTTTTACAGTAATGGAAAGCTGACTAATATATATGCTTTTTCTTGTTTTTCTTCATGTTTCTTTCTCTATGTGTAAAATGCATATATAGCATACATTAATCTCTGTTGAATTACTATCAAATCAGCTATACATCTAAATACTTAAGTGCTTATTCCATAAAGATATTCTTTTTTTTTTTTTAATTTTTATTTTTGATACTTTATTTACATTTCCGATGTTTCCCCTTTTCTTTGGAAACCCCGTGTCCCCTCCCCCTCTCCGCCTCTGTGAGGGAATTCCTCCTCCCAACTACCC
>CM052714.1:71628007-71652460 GCA_028551405.1 Uromys caudimaculatus
ACTTGTTGACTCTGTTGTTAGCTGATCTTACTCTGTCTGGTTGTGGCTTGCCCCTCCTGCACGTCTCTGTGTCAGTATTCCTTGAAGACCAGCTCTCTCTGAGAGGTGTTTGGGTTTGGAGAGCTGTGGCACCAGGTCTGATCTTGGTCCTGGAAGTTGCTGACCTTCAGTCTCTGTGGCCCGTGGAAAGCGGGCAGAGTCAGTGATCTCTGGGGCTCGTGTTACCCCTGCTAGGGGCTTTTCCTCGTTCCTGGGAGAGAGAATTTTCTCCCGGGGCTGCTTGTCTATGGAATCCTAGTGTCCCAGGCAAAAGTTTCCTGCCTCAGCCGCCCGCTTTTGGGATCCAGGGGGGTTTCTGAGCCCGCCTACCTCGGTCCCTGTGTCTCGGGTTTGGGGCAGTACCTGGTGAGCTGTGGGGTGTGTCTTTGGCCCTCTCCTGGCTCTTGCGATCTGAGAGGGATCTTTGTCCCGGCACTGATTAGCTGTGGAGCCCTGTGGCCCAAGCTGAGGTTTCCGGCCGTCCAAGATATTCTTTTTTATATCAAAAACAGCAACACCACTCTCCAGAAATTCAAAATTTATTAAACAATAATATTAAATACACAGTCTTTTTAATAAGTTCCTAACTGGCCCTCAAATGGTCTTACAGATGGACAACTTTAATGCCAGGACAAGTGATGGCCACTGTGGTTGTTTGAATGAAAAATGCCCCAAATAATCTCTGGCTTTGACTGTTTGGTTCCCTTGGTGCTATTGGGGAGACTTGAATGGCCTGGCTTTGCTGAACTAGGCACATCTCTAGGGATGTGCTCAGAAGTTTGAAATCTTCACAGTATTCTGTTTGCTCTCTGTTTCCTCCTTGGGTTTTGAAGATGTGAGCCACCATGCCAAGATTCTACCATGCTTCTTCTCCACAATGGTGATGGACTCTAACCCTCTGGAACTGTTTGACCAAATAGACCGTTTCTTCTGCAAATTGCCTAGGTCATGGCGTTTTATCACAGCACCAGAAAAGTAACAACACAACACATATTGTAATGTGTTACTCCACCACCCTAAAACAGTCGGCTTATTATCTTAAGAAGCCCCCACCCCCGCCAGGAGCTGACATTTGATTAATAAAAAGATCTCACAATGGAAGTCTGTATGGTTTTACTCTCATGAATAAAACCAAGTTGAACATTTTGACAAGGACATTGCATGGGTGATTCTGTGTCTCTCTGCATTTAATTACACACTTTCAGAGCTGCCCATTACTGATGATACAACTTTGATGGCTCAGTTAAAGTGATGTTTGCCATAATTATCCACTACAGAGATATTATTTGTCCTTGGAAAGGAAAGACACAGATACTCATTCTGGTAACACATGAAATACAAAGTCCACTGAGTAGTTATGCTTAGAAGTTAACCTTGTTTTATGAAGGCAGATAAACACAGTTATACATAAATTTCTTTTCCTTGCCACCTCCTCTTGTCTTGATGTCTCCAATCTGGTTAGTTAGATGTTTTAATTCATTGTCTATTATTTGTCTTCTGTGAGGTTTTCATATAAATTTGCCACCAGGAAAATTTGGGTGGACAAAGGAAAGGGGACTGGAAGAAATTGCTTATTACTTGCAACTTTGTGCTTGTAAACAATGAAAGAAAATTCTGGAATGAATGTCTTATCAAAATAAACATGCTTCCAGAAGTTTAAGCAGTGGTCTTGGGGAAAGCACACTGTGCCTTTCAAGTGCTCCTGTTGACATCTATCTGTCACTGGCATGCAGGATCAGGTGTACTTGGGTGGCATTACAATGTCATCTCAATCTAGATCTATTTCTTCATGTGAGAACTGTCCTCTGTGTGTCTATCAGAAGTTCCAAGTCTGACTCCCTGACTGCAGCTGTTGCTTCCAGGGTGCATGTATGACCCACAAGGAGCCCCTTAAGTACCTCAATTTTGTCAACATTATTGACTAGTCTAACACTGAACTACTTGTCTAAAGGAATCATTGTAATTCTTTCCTCATTAAAGCATGGATGGGGCTAGAGAGGTGGCTCAGCAGTTAAGAGCACTGACTGCTCTGCCAGAAGTCCTGAGTTCAATTCCCAGCAACCACATGGTGGCTTACAACCATCTGTAATGGGATCTGATGCCCTCCTCTGGTGGTGTCGGAAGACAGCTACAGTGTACTCATACAAATAAAATAAATAAACCTTTTTTTCCTATTTCACTTTTTTCTTTTTTAAGTTATTTTATTTATTTACATTTCAGCCATTGTCCTCCTCCCAGTCTCCCTTCCCACAGTTCCTCATCCCATTTCTCCACTCTGCCTCCAAGAGGGTGCCCCCCAGGCATTCCCCTTCCCTGGGGCCTCAAGTCTCTTGAAGATTAGATGCATTGTGGGGCAGTGGTCTGTGGCAGGCAATCTGACACCCGGTTGAGCACAGGCTGAAAATTCTGGGAGACCCCGAGGGACTGGATTATGTTTTGGCCCAACGCTCCCAGAAGACTCCTGTAAAAACAGCTACAGCTTTCACAACCCCTGTATAGAGAGAGGCCTGGCATGTAAAATTTGTCATGTAGAAAGCAACTCTGAGTCCTCCCACAAGCAAATGAGGCACTACAAAGTCCCCAGACCAAGCCAATGGAAAGTATTGGTTACCAAATCCCTGACCCCTCCCAAACAGTATATCAGACCATCTTGACCTGTGTAGCCCTCCTGCTCAATCTGCCTGCCCTGCCCATTTCTGCCCATGCCCGCTGCCAGCCATCCAGAAGGAATAAAGGTTTGAAAACTGCTTCGGCGTCAGAGAGCTTTTGTCAAAAGAGCTTTTGGCCCAGTGAGAGATCTGCTCTTCCAGCCGATCGGTGGGGTGTGCGCCGCCAGTGGTTGTGGGGATTGCAGGGATCATGCTGTGGCCAGGACCTGACTTGGCACAGGGCGGCAAGTGCTGAGAGACTACAGCATCTTGGCTCGAGGCCCAGGCGGTCGCCGCGGGGACCGGGACCAGGAGACTCCGTCCCCACTTGCGCTCCCTCCCCTGATGGAACCCTTACATTCAGCTGGGCCAGAGAACCCTGAGGAAGGCTCCCTGGCATGCAGCCCAACAGTGCATCTATTCTCACTGAGGCCAGACCAGGCAGTCTTCTGGTATATACGGGGTGGGGGGAGTAGGATTAGCCCATGTATGCTGCCTGGTTGGTGGCTTACTCTCTGGGAGCTCCCAGGGGACCGAGTTAGTTGAGACTGCTCGTCTTCCTACAGGGTTGCCCTCCCCTTCAGCTTCTTCATTTCTTCCTCTAGTTTAACCATGGGGGTCCCTGACTTCAGTCAAATGGTTGGGTATAAGTATCTGCATCTGTCTCAGTCAGCTGCTGGTAGGGCCTGCCAGAGGACAGCCATGCTATGCTCCTGTCTGTAAGCACATCATAGCATTAGTAATAGTGTCAGGGCCTTGGCTTCCCCACCACCATGAAATGGATCCCAAGTTGGATCAGTCACTGGACCACCTTTCCTTCAGTCCCTTCTCCATTTTTGTCCCTGCAGTTGTTTTAGACAGGAACAATTCTGGGTCAGAAATTTTGACTGTGGGTTGGTGACCCCATTCCTTTACTTGAGGTCCCATCTATCTACTGGAAGTTCCCTCTCCACACTGTTGGGCATTTTGGCTAAGGTCACCCCCCATTGAATCCTGAGAGTCTCTCACCTCCCAGGTCTCTGGTACTTTCTAGAGGGTCCCCCCACTTCCCACTCCCAGGAGGCTGCATATTTCCATTCATTCTCCTGACCCTCTGGATTCTTTCCTATTTACCCAACCCCATACCTGATCCTGTTCCCCTTTTCCCCTCCTGTTCCCCTCTCCCATGCAGGTTTCTCTCTCTCTCTCTCTCACTCTGCTTCCTGTGAATATTTTATTCCCCCCTTCTACGTGGGATTAAAGGGTCCTCACTTGGGCCTTCCTGCTTGTTAAACCTCTTACAGTCTGTGGGTTTTATCCTAGGTATTCTGTACTTTTTGGCTAATATCCATTTATCAGTGATGCCCTCTTCTGGTGTGTCTGAAGACAGTGTACTCATATAAAGTAATAAATAAATCTGAAACAAACAAACAAACAAAAAATAAAAAACCATGAACCATCTCTTCTTGAAGTAGGAGTCTAGAATACATGCACATCAGATTGTGGCCATATCTGCTACCATTCATAAGAAGTGGATTTTTCTGGTGAAAAATTAAGCAAACAGGGAGAAATCTAAGCAAGAAAAGGTGACAGAATATTCTAGGGGTATTCAGACCTCTCACTTCAGTTAGCCTCTTGCTAACTGCATGTTCAAATCCTCACACAAATACATAAACACAGAGCATCTGCAAATGCTTAAAGTAAGTAAATCCACCTCTTTGAACATTTTTAAAGATTTTTAAATACTTTATTTTTATTGTTTTTAATTGTGTGTGTATCTTTGTGTCTGTGTCTGGGCCTGTATCTCTGTCTATGTGTGCACACGAGTACCAGGTATTCTCAGAAGCCAGAAGAGGACATCAGATCCTCTAGAGCTGGAGTTACACATAATTTTGGGCCACCTGACTTATGTGCTGGGAACCAAACTCAAGTCTTCTGGAAAAGCAGGAAGCATTCTTAATCTGTATAACATCTCTCCAGCTCCATCTTCATCAAATTTTTACACATGAAATTGGTCCAAAATATTCTTAACTGCCAACGTTAGGATTTTAAGTGGTCTCTTTATAAGCTATCTATTTCTTATCTGTATTTACTTTCCAGCATGCTTGTCTGTGTATTTATTTATATAAATACAAACCAAAAGTATAGATATAATGAAATTTAAATACATAACTTCTGGAGGCTGGTGAAACATCTCAGTGGTTAAGAGCAGTCATGACAAAAACAAAAGAACAAAACAAAACAAGCAAACAAACAAACAAAAAAGCTGGGCAGTGGTGGTGCACGCCTTTAATCCCAGCACTTAGGAGACAGAGGCAGGCAGATTTCTGAGTTCAAGGCCAGCCTGGTCTACAGAGTGAGTTCCAGGACAGCCAGGGCTATACAGAGAAACCCTGTTTCCAAAAAAACAAAAAACAAACAAACAAAAAAAGAGCAGTCACAAGGACCAGAGTTTAGATCCTAGCACTCAGATAAGGAGCTATGCATCGAGAAAATGCCAGTAAGTCCAGTTTCAAGAGATCCAACACCCTCTTCTGGCTTACATGTACACACACACACACACACACACACACACACACACACACACACACTGAAACTTTCATGTGTATATATGAATAAATAAATCTTTGAAAATTAATATTCCTTTATAGAAAAGTTGACTATGTCATTCTATCTTCTTACATAAATTCTGTGTACTAAAGCATAGTATTTTCACAAATATTACTGTTATCCACATGTAACTCTCAGAAGGCCAGACATGGTGAGCTCTCTCAAAACAGAATTTTCTGTGATTTATTTGCTTCTTATGTGTTTGCCTGGATTTTTTTTCTTGTTTGTAATTACATGCTCATATTGTCTGAGTACCTACAAAATTCATGAACCATGTCAGTGTCTCATTTACTTCAGAGGTACTTTAGGTGGGGGGGGGGGGGAGTTCTGATGCAGATGCAGCCTGTGTCAGAGAAGCCTTGAGAGAGCACTCAGTTCCAAAGATGAAAAGAATACTGGCCTGAACTTGAGGTTACTTAAAAGAACCCTGTGTGCGTCCATTAAGAGAGAGAAGACCAGTAAGGCCTTCCCAGTTGCAGCCACACTTGCCTGGCAGCCCCAGAGGGATGGATGTCCACAGCTGTTAACACTAAGGGTTATAGATCTAGTCAAGGAATTAGCCCTGGAAGGAAAAAATATGCTGTGTGATTTTTATAGCTTGGCATCCATATCCTCTGACAGGCCATCTGCCCTACCCTGTCTTCACTGGGCCCTGCATATGTTCTAGGAGACCAGCTGCCTCTACAGACACAAGGAAGAGAAAAGGTGCCTGAGTTTCTTCTCTCTCATTGTGAGGTCTCCTTGACTTTTATGCAGACAAAGGGCAAGGAATGTTTATAACTGAATGGACAAAAAAACCACTTCATCTAGGATGACCAAGGGAGGAGCTACCATGCTTAGTGGGCAGGATAGGAAATTCTAGAAAGTCTCCCCATCTCTGGCTTCAGTGAGATCATTGTTTGACTTAAAGTGAACCAGTTAGTACACCTCCTAGGAATTGACTCAGATGAACTATAGTTACTTACTTTGGTATGGCCTATCACATTTTGTAACCCAACACAAGATTTTCAGAGGTGGGGGAAAGACAAGGTAAATCAGTGGGCATCCATGTTGAAATGTGCTACCACAAAAGAATGCATTTAGCTGCCCATCAACGGATGAATGGATAGATAAAATGTGGTGCATATTCACAAGGAATTATAAAGAAAATTGTCTCATTTTTAGGAAAAATGGGTGAGCCCGGAGATCATTGTGTTACTTAAGCAAACCCGAATCACAAATGGCACAGCTGTCCTCTTAGAGGCAGAACAGAGATTCTTTTCCATGGAGTATTAACTTTGTTATTGAGCTTTAAATGTCAACTGACAATTTTACACATGTATATAGTATGTCTGATCACACTCACCCCTCTGCCCTCTTATCTTCCTTTCACCCCTACACCAAACCTCTACCTTTGCTCCCACCAAATCCCACATAATATTCTTATGCCTTTTTGTTTTGTTTTATTTCTGCTTTGTGACTCAGTGGGTTAAACTAGAACCACTCTTTTGTGCATGAGTGTGAAGCTACTCACTGGGATGTAACTCAACAGGGCTTTGTTGATGAAGACAATGACTTGCTCTGCTCCTACAACCTTGAACCCCATTGCTCCCATGTGGGACAAGGTCCTTGAGTTTCTTCCTCATCTTAGTGGGTTTATGTGCATGTTCTGCATGAGCAACTGCAGCTATTATGAATTTGTGTGTTCAGGGCCACATCATGCCTGCAGCATGAAAGTAAAAGGGAAATATTTTGGAAGAAGAAAACAAACAGAAGAAAGTGGGGAGGAGGAATCCAGGACATCAGTATGCTTACATAACTGAGTCAAAGGGTCAAGCAAGTATGGCCACTCTATAACATTCAGGTACAAAAATATTAATAAAGCCCATCTTTTCACAGAATAACTATATAGTGACTAAGAAAACAAAGAAAAGCAACCTCTTACTATATCTGAGGAATAACTAGTCTTTAACTCTGGCTTCTAATAAAAGGTTAAGATTTGAAGAAAATATGAAAAGCTAAAGGACTTGAGTTTTATCTGACAGGGTTTTTCATAATTACAGGAAGTACATTCTCAGTAGGATGGACATATGAAAAAAGGAAACAGGAAAAAAATCCAATATGTGCTTACAGATACACATACAAATGCACACGCAACCACACATACAAATACACACTCACATATACATTCACATATATAATCACACATACATATGCAAACATTTATACATACACGTGTATACAAATACTCTCCAAATAAATATACACACATACTCACAGTTAAATATACTCTCCCATAAACACTCACACACACACACACACACACACACACACACACACACACACACAAATACACATACACAAATGTACAAACAGAAATACACACATTTACTGATAATTTAAACTCTGGAGTAAAAAGTTTATTGCTCAGTGCTATCTTACCAATCTGTTAATACTCAACATTTATCACAAGTTCATTCTATTCTTAATGCTGCTTCTTTTAAACCACGGAATGTTAGGATGGCTTGGTTCCCAGTACAGTCATATTCTCTGATTTGTTTCTCATTTGAGATAGCCATTCCAAAAGAAGGAAACTGGGGGATTGGAATTTAACTATGGACCGATAGGGCTTAGCATGAATAAGACCTTGGGTATAGTCCCCAGTGATTACAAAATACATACAATCATAATTATTGGTCATAATTCTACTGTTAAAACCACCAGACCTCACAGGTGATTGGCCTCATAGCTCTAAGTATAGCTACACCACCAGGTTTTGGGCTAGAATTTAGGCCAAATCCTGACCCTCACTGGGGACATTAACCTCAGAGCACTTACACTACATGATGAGCCCCAAGCCAATTTTGACACTGATGATTAGGGTTGGACATAAAGTGTTCCTCTAAAGATTTAGGGTTGAAGGTTTGGTCCATAGTCAGCAGTGCTGAGAGGTGACTGGATCTGAAGCTTGCTAAAGTCATCAGAGTAAACCCAGACATGAGTTCAAAGCTGAATGAGCTATCAATATGTAGGAGCTAGGTAGAGGAAGTGGATCCCGAGGGACTATCCTATCCTGAGACTTCCTGCTTTCTCTCTTTCTGTCATTCATGCCTCCCCAGTCCCTGCTTTCCAGCTACTTAGCCAATCAGCTATGTTCAACCATGGCCTCTCTACCATGATGCTCTGCATTATCCCAGGCCTGTCAGAGAGGTGGACTAGAGCATATTTCCTCTAAGTTGATTGTCTCAATTTTTTTTTTTTTAACTATAGCAACACAAACTTCATAACAAACCAAGATACTCACTCACTTGCTTCTACAAGCTCTTGACTTAGTCCTTTTCTTAATGGAATTTAATTCAATTTCCTAAATCTTCCCTTGTGCTGAGAATGGTCCCCAAGAAATATACTTCTGAAAGGGAGGAAGAATATATAGTCTCGTTCTTCAAAAGAGAAAATATCCAAGGGGATCAGGTGAGCCCATGGGCAATATTGAGCCAGCAGCTAACTGATAGCTTAGCTCTTCACTGATCACATACTCCTATTTACAAAGGCATGTCCATGAGCTTCAAGCATCACAGGACAGATATGAATGTAGCTCAACACATTTGTAGACCGCAATGTGTTATAAAATAGAAAGGCTAAGCAGACCTGGATGTACAGTTTCAGTTTTCCTTCTCCAGTTCCTCAGCTCATGCTTCTACCACAGCTTGCTCTTTGATATTCACAGGCATCAACTTCCCCTTGCCCCTGTTGGGATGAGGGGTCCAAAACATATCTGTGTCTTGCCATCTTAGTTAGCCATCCCCTACTGCTTTCCCCCATAGGTGTGGCTTGTGTAGCTCAGATCTGTTTCTAGAGTCGTATTCTGTCCCTGCTCTCTGGGATTATCCCAGCCATCTGGTCTCATTTCCAAATGTCTGTCTGGAAATGTGGCTGTGTCCTTCACTGATGACTCTAGTTCTGTCATAATGCAAGATTCTCAATGCCCACATTCTTTGTCTTCAGATGCCCTCCCAGGACTATCTGTTGATACAGCCTTGGCATCTCCATTTTGTTCCTACCCAGCTCTCTCCAAACTTGTTCTCTTACCTGGGCTCCAAAATCTCTCTTCGTCACACTTCACTCTACCTCTTCATTAATTTAGTTTTCTAAATAACAAGAATATGGGCTAGAGACGTGAACAGCTCAACAATATACTCCTTAGGAGTATTTGAAAGGAAAAGTTATGGGCAGGGAAGATGGGTTGGGCTCCATATTCCAGGCAGCAAGAAGAAACTCAGTGATAAAACTGAAAAGCAGGCAGTTAATTTACTGCATCAGAGACCCAGCTCCAGCCCTCTCTTTGCTCTGCAACCTGATGAAAGAAGAAACAATAAACAAGATTTTGATGACAGGGACAATGCCTGCTGCCAGAGAGAGCAGAATGGCAATCACAAGACATGACAAAGGATAGAAGCCAGGTCCCTGTTTAGTCTGCAAACAACCTTGAGGGGACATTGGACTCCTGTGGAGCTCTCAGATTATTCATCTGGGGATCCCTGTGCCCTGGAAACACCATCATCAATCACCCTTAACCTGTGCAGCTCATTTTTCTCACAGCAGCAAGTGTAAATAAAAACTAAATCTTCCCTGAAGGCAAAGCTAATGGCCAACCATTAAAATGAGTCTGCTTGGCCTAAATAAATAGTGAGAAGGTTGTATATAATTCTGCATGAAATGAAAACAATGTTTCTGAAACAACCAGGGTGCTAGCAGGATCATTATTGGGTTGTATTTAATAATGCTAAATGATAAATGTAGCTTAAGATTCCCGGAAGCCAATTTAAATTGGTAAGAAACAAAAAAGAAAAAAAAAAAAGTCAGGGTTAGAGATGACTGATTTGTGTATGTTATATAGAACTTCTGTTAGTTGTTAAATTTTAAATATGTGCCAGGGTTGGGGTATAAGAGAAGGGGGGCAGAGTGTCTGTAATATCAGATGCAGGAGCCAGTGTAGGTGGCACAATAGCCATCTGAGTTGTGTGCCCAAGCCAATGTGAGCTGCCCCACCGCTCTGTTTTCATGAGTCCTATAAGTTATGAATCCACCTTCCCAGTGCCATACACAATTGGCAAAGGTGATCAAATTTCGTTCCAAATAAAAGTTTGTATGAACTGAGTATATGGAGACTCACAGGAAGTGATGAATGTTGTGTTTTATATATATATATATATATATATATATATATATATATATATATATATATATATATATATATATATATATATAAAAAAAAGACAGGGAGTCGCAGTATGTTATGGAGGAAGGGGCGCCTCTGTAGGCCCATGCTGAGGCATTCCTTCCCCCTGAGGTACCAGCCACAAGACAGTATAGTATAGAATAGAATTTATTCAGGGCATGAAGAGGTAGTAGAAACAGAAAAAGGCAGAGGGGGGGAGGGAGGGAGGAGGAGGAGGAAGAGGAGGAGGAAGAGGAAGAGGAGGAGGAAGAGGAGAAGGAAGAGGAGGAGGAAGAGGAGGAGGAAGAGGAGGAGGAAGAGGAGGACAAAGAGGAAGAGGAGGAGGAAGAGGAGGAGGAAGAGGAGGAGGAAGAGGAGGAGGAAGAGGAGGAGGAAGAGGAAGAGGAAGAGGAAGAGGAGGAAGAGGAGGAGGAAGAGGAGGAGGAAGAGGAGGAGGAAGAGGAGGAGGAGAGGCCAGCCAAGAGCACATGGAGAGTGGGGAAGGGAATGGGGAGAGAGGGGGAAGAGGGTAAGAGAGTAAGAGCAAGGGGACAAGAGAAGAGGCTGAGGAGGGGGCAAGCAGCCCCTTTTATAGTGAGTCAGGCATACCTGACTGTTGCCAGGTAACTGTGGGGTGGAGCCTAGAAGAAATGCTAACAAAGACAGCAGTCTAGCCTCCTGCCATCTTTCTGTTTCCATGCTTATAAGCTTTCTTTTTCTCCCTAATCAGCTGTGCTTTCTACCTGACCCTCTGAAGAACTGCCTCCTTCTACCATTCTGTGATGTTAAGCTTGATTGTCCACTTACTGTGACTTAGGATTAAAACCTAGCTTCTCCTTGAGTCTGAGATAAAATGGTCAGAAGACCTTGGAGAATCTGTTTTAACATAATAGAAGGTCATCTTAGTCAGGGTTTCTATTCCTGCACAAACATCATGACCAAGATGCAAGTTGGGGAGGAAAGGGTTTATTCAGCTTACACTTCCACACTGCTGTTCATCAGCAAAGGAAGTCAGGACTGGAACTCAAGCAGGTCAGGAAGCAGGAGCTGATGCAGAAGCCATGGAGGGATGTAATTTACTGGCTTGCTTGCTTCTCCTGGCTTGCTCAGCCTGCTTTCTTATAGAATCCAAGACTACCAGCCCACAGATGGTACCACCCAGAAGGGGCCCTCCCCCCTTGATCACTAATTGAGAAAATGCCTTACTGCTAGATCTCATGGAGGCATTTTCTCAACTGAAACTCCTTTCTCTGTGATAACTCCAGCTTGTGTCAAGTTGACACACAAAAGTAGCCAGTACAAAGGTCCTAACACCAGAGATCATGAGGTTCTCATTTTATGAGTTCAGCAGATTAAACCCACAAACAGACAGAGAGTGCAAAGGAGGAAAGTTTGGTAAACATCAGGGGCATCAGAGTGAAATTGAGATTGGTACAATGCCTGATGGTCACTAGGGCTCCTGCTCAACAGAACAGGTTGCAAAAGTGGGTTGTTGTTGCCTGGCTTAGTCGTGTGCCTAAAAGGGAATTTTGAAAAGGGTGGAGGGACTGTAAGCACAGTGATTGATCATGAACTGCCAATCAGAGTGCTGTCAGTACCTTTGTAGCCTTTTAAGGAACCAAGGATGTCTTTGGCTGCAATCAGCAACAGAAACCTTTGGGTCAAAACCATGTCCTGACTGCCTGGTAGGCCTGCCTGCCTGACTCCTGATGTCAAAATCACTATCAAAGCAAACCTCTGGACATGTCTGGGCATGAAAGAAGATTCTCAGTTAGGTTAACTGAGGTGTAAAAACCCACCCAAAATCTGGATGACTCCCCACTCTGGGCTCAAGTGTGAAGGAAGAGAGCTAAGTACTCACTTTCATCTCTCTGCTTTCTGGCTGCAGATGCAATGCATCCAGCTGCTCATGCTCGTGCCACCATGACTTCCCACCGTGATGGACTGTACTTTCAACCTGCTCCAAATTAGATCCTTCTGTCCTTTCGGTACTTTTGTTAGGTATTTTGCCAGAGTACTGGGAAAGTGACTAATACACATACATGCTGAAGCACACTATAACCCTAATGACACTCTGCCTTAATACAAAGACTCATTAAATATTTCCAAGTAGCCATTGTTCTTTCTATCACATATTTTCCTTTACTGCATTCTACTTCATTCATATATTCATATTCACATATATGTAATGTATATATACATATTCTATTTGGGGAATAATTTAAAATTTCATTTACATTCTAAAATTTCTTCCCTTCACTGCTGTTGTTATCTATAGCATGATGATTTTACCTGCTCAATATTTAACTAAACCTTTTTCTCAATGAAGCTTTTATAGGATTTAAGAACACTTTCCATAAAACTTTCTATTTGTTTCTCACAAGCAACTCCATGTTCTAGAGAAGACTCTCCCACAAGGTTCAACATCTTCATGTACTAGAGAAGGACTCTGAGTTCTTCCCAGGCCATGTTGTTAGGCCCCATTTTGGCCCTGGTTTGGGCATTGGGGACAAATCTGAGTCTGGCTCAAGTTTTTGCAGCCTTGTGGGAAAGTCTAAGCCTGACTTGAGTTTTGAGACCTGTCTCAGTCACTTCCCTATTGGGGTGACTGAGCAAGTTTGGCCCTGCCTCTGCCCTGCTGTTGCTTATGTGAAGCTTTGCCATTGGCCCTGTCAGTTACCCCTTACCCTCCATCACCATTCCCTGCCTCCTAAGTCATCTCTTCCCATACCTAAGTGCCCACTTCCTTGTCTTCTCTGTATAAGCAAGTGCCTAGCTTAATAAAGTGAGTTCCTGCTTCAACAAGACTCCTGGCCTGGCATGTTTCTTTTGGTCTGTTGGCACTTGCCATCCATCTCAGCCCTGGACAGACCCAACTGGACAGGGTTCTCTCCTCTCGCCTGGACCTGCCGGCAAGGGAGCTGACACCATGTAACATAGCAGATGTCACATCACAGCTCAAGATGACTGAAGTGTAAAGTAAGGCAGGGTATTTGGATCCAGGGTCTTTTCTCTGGTCTAATCCATGATCACTGCAAAGCCACTGTAAATGCCTTACTGTGTTTACCAACAGAAGTTACTTGCCTTATCCAATAACAAAGGCACTGGAGTAACAGGAACAATAGGCTTAATTTCCAAAGGGAACAATAAAGTGGGGTGAGAACCAGCCAGAGAGAGGAGAGGACAGGAAAGGATCAAGGATAAAGATAGAGAAGTGTCAGGTTATAACTCCCTAGGGGAACAGAAGCATAGCAGGAAGAACGGGTGGCCCATTTCCCAGGAGCTTCCAATAGCATTCACTAGAGATGACACTGGGGCTGGCAATTTATTGATTCAGTTACTAAACTCAGTGTAAAATATGTGTGTATACAAGAAAGGCTATGTGATGGGTTCAAATCAGATAAAGGATAGAGATGGTGAAACGGTATCTATGCATGAGCCTCACATGCCCATGATTACCATGTCTCTTATTTATTAGCCCTGAGGGCACATGAAGTGATCAAACTATATTAACTAGGACTGTATAAACATACTGTGTGATAGTATCACAATGCTCAAACTACCTGTGATGGTTTGTATATGCTTGGCCCTGGGAGTGGCAGGATTAGAAGGTATGGCCCTGTAGGTGTGTCACTGTGGGTGTGGATTCTAAGTCTCTCATTCTAGCTGCCTGGAAGTCAGTATTCTGCCAGCAGCCTTCTGATGAAGATGTAGAACTCTTAGCTACTCCTGCATCATGTCTGCATGGTTGCTGCCATGTTCCTGCCTTCATGATAATGGACTGAACCTCTGCACCTATAAGCCAGCCCCAATTAAATGTTGTCCTTTATAAAACGTTGCCTTGGTTATGGTGTCTGTTCACAGCAGTAAAACCCTATCCAAGACACTACCTAATGGTACTTTTTAGACTGACTCATTGTCAATAGGTGATGTATAAATATATACCATTCCATAGAACATTCTAGAGACTATTGAAGTTTGTGAGGTTTGAAGAAATGATTTTGCTCTGTAAGTTGACAATGTCAGAGTATAATGAATTTTAAAGCAATCATTCAGTTGGAAAGTTGCTGACTGTGCAAGCATGAGGATCTGAGTTTGATCTCCATCTCCATGTCAGAAACTGGGTATGGTGGTGTGAGCCTGGAGTCCTAGCACAGGCCAGGAGCATGGGAGGATTCTCAAGGCTCTCTGCTCAACCACTCTGATGAGACTCAGGGGCAATGAGAGACCCTTTCACTAACAATAAGATGGAGTGGCTTCAAAGATGCTTTGGTGCTTAAAAGCACTATTATTCTTCCAGATGACCCAAGTTCATCCAGTGCCCAGCTCTTAGGGCTAGCAACCACTTGATGGGACCTAATGACCTCTTTTGCCCTCTGTAAGCACCAGTGCATACCCACACAGAGATACACACATACATATAAGTAAACATAATAAAAACAAATCTTAATAAATGATAGAGAAAGATATTCAACATTGACATTTTGTCTTACCCCATCTACCTACCTACACACACATAAACTTGTACATACTCATGTATAACATACACACAGAATCTTATTTGCCTATATAGTTGTCTATTTATATTGACTCTTTGAATTCTGTGGGGTGTAATATATGCTTGAGTGTAAATGCCTTAATATTTTAAATATGAAATGTCCTCATAAGCTTATCTGTTTGAACATTTGCTCCCAGTTGATGGTGTAGTCTTGGTAGGTTATAAAACCTTTAGAACCTTTAGGCCTACCTGGTAGAAATGGGCCATGTAGGTCAGTCCTCAGAGAATTCCTGATTCACCATGCTGTGAGAAAACTCCACTATAAATGCCACCTGTTGTCTCTGCCCCTAGTTGCCCTGTGGTGGCTTGGGTGAGGGAGAGATGCTTTCCTCTACCCCTTGCTCCCACTGCCTGAAGCAGGTAGAAGAACTGATCCTAACACTCATGAGCTGCAGCACTTGGGAAAGTGGCCCCTGCACCTCACCTAGGCTGCACAGTAGAGTTGACCCTTGTCGGAGATCAACAGACCCTGGTTTAATTAGTAGGCCTAAGGCCTTGGCTTAATTGGGCCTAAGGCCTTGGTTTAATTAGTAGGACTAAGCACCCCGGGCTTCACAGAAATCATTCCTTTGATCCTTTCCCACTCCCACTGCTTCCTGCAGGTGCTAGACATCCTGTTTGAAGTAGCCTGTGGCTTCAAAGAAGTCTTGTGATATCCTGCTATCCTAATTTATAGTAATGTATGACATTTGGCTACGATAAAGCAACCTTGGGATCCCTCCTACTTTCCACCTTAATTACTTATATACTGGCTCAGAAATAAAGTTCTTTGGAGTTTGATTGGATTGCCGTCTTACTCCCAAGGTATCTCTTGTCTCCTGTCTCTTTCCTTCATCCAACAGTTCCCTCCTTGGACCCTTGTCGAAGGTCCCGTGGGTCGGGGCAGGTGGCACCCAGATGTGGGGCTGAGGAACGGGATCATGCGGTTGCCGGACATCACATCACTGAAAAGCCTGGCCCAGGTGATCCTATTGAGGGTCCTATAGAGGAGACGTTTGTGGAGTGACCCAACGGATGAAGCAAACTCCTAGGAGTGAGGTGAGTGATGATGAAAGAGACAGATGTTTTTCCAGAGGAAAGGAAAAAATAGGAAATTTTATTCACAGAAAATTCTCCTTCAGGACAAGAGATACTCAGGTAAAATGGACGGTTTTTGCAAAAACTGTGAATTAGTAACACAAACCTACAGTGAGTTTATGTGAAAATCTGAGTGAAGTAACATAAACTTAAAAAGAGATGTTCCATTGTGAAAAAGATGGAAGTAGAGTAAACCAAGAAAACAAAATATTTTATTGTGCTAGAATTGTGTAGAATAGAATAAAGTTAGGGGAGAATATTGTGTGTAGAAACTGTGTAATATAGTACAGAATCATGGGACAAACATTAAGTGACCATGAAGCCTTCTTACAGGGAATTAAAGAGTCTCTCAAGACTCGAGGTACCAAGGTTAAAAAGAAAGATTTAAGGCGCTTTTTTGAATTCATTCAGGAAACCTGCCCATGGTTCCCCAAAGAAGGGACCATAAGCGCTATTCGCTGGCGCAGGGTAGGAGAGGGCCTACAGGATTATTATAAAACACTTGGTCCACAGAAAGTTCCTGTACAGGCAATGTCATATTGGAACCTTATTAATGAAGTTCTTAAGGTTTATGAACAGTCCCCTGATATTCAAAAAGTTGTGGCTGAGGGAGAGCATGTTCTTAAATCCTCATCTAGGCCCCCTTCCTCATGCGGTTCTGTTTCCATTGATATGCCCCCCCCCGGAGGAGGAACAAAAGCCCAGTTTGCCCTCCTTGCCTCCTCCAGCTATTTCTGTTTCCTCCACCGCTCCCTCAGATGCAGGTCCAAAAGTTAATTCATATGCCTCTCTTAGAAAACAACTTAAAACCCTTGATTCATTGCCCCCTGTGGACGCTGAGACCTTGGAGGAACAAGCGGCCAAATATCATAATCCTGACTGGCCTCCTGTACTTGCTCCCTTTGAGCCTCTATATCCCTTGTGCACTCCAGTTCTTAATGGCCCTCATGATTTTGAGCCTCCTTTTAAACCAACACCAAACTTTTGTGCTGATATTGTCCCCAGTAATCTTGATTTGGCCAAGACTGCTCTCTTCCGTAAAAGTCAGGCTTTAAAAGGCTACTTAAGTCAGCACCGAGAGCATTTAAATCTACTTAAAGAGCTATGATCCTGCTGGGCAGTAGTGGTGCACACCTTTAATCCCAGCACTTGGGAGGCAGAGGCAGGCAGATTTCTGAGTTTGAGACCAGCCTGGCCTACAGAGTGAGTTCCAGGACAGCCCGGGCTACACAGAGAAACCCTGTCTCAAAAAACCAAAAATAAAAACAAAAACAAAAACAAAAAAACAAAACCAGAGCTACGATCCCTTGATCTTGAGGTTCAAGCTGCTCTCTCCCCTATTCAAGAAAAGCCTCCCAATGAGAAGCCTAATGCAGAGCCTTGCCCTAAAGTGAAAGTAAAAGTGGCTTTTCCAGTTCTCCGTTCTCAAACTAAACTTAAAAAGAATCCTGCTGAAACCCAGGACCCTGCTGAGACCCATGATGCCATGCCCACCTGCTCCAGTAAAAGAGGGCAGTGTGGCCCTTCCACTGAAAGTATGCCATTGCCCGAGTCAGATGAGGGGGAGGACAAAGAGGGAGATGGTGGGGAGGAGGAAGACGATGAGGAAGATGCTGCTCCCAGGGCTGACCAACAGTATCAGCACTTAAATTTTAAACATGTTAAAGAACTAAAAATTGCCGTGTCTCTTTATGGCCCAGGGGCACCTTTTACACTCTCTCTGGTAGACATTTTGGGAGATCCATGGCTCACTCCCAATGACTGGTTTCAACTTTCCCGCACCACCTTATCTGGAGGCGATTTTGTTTTGTGAAAAACAGAATTCGTAGAAAATTCCCGTGAGACCACCCTGCGCAATTTAGAGAACAAGCATTCACAGTCCTGGACCAAGGATAAGCTGCTGGGGCGCAGCCCCAATGATAAACAGGCACATTTCCCACCAGACTTATTGACTCAAATCCAGGTTGCCACCACCAAAGCGTGGAAACGCCTACCCCTTAAGGGATCGGCTACTACTTCTCTCGCTAAGCTTTGCCAGGGCCCTGATGAACCATATAGCGAATTCATTAGCTGCCTTAATGAGGCCGCTGAAAGGATTGTCAGGCTCGATGAAATGAGAGTGCGTTCATTAAACACCTAGCCTTTGAGAATGCTAACCCCGCTTGCCAGGATGCTATTAGACCTCACCATGCTGGCAAGGAAGTTTCTGACTACATCCAATTATGCACAGGCCTTGGGTCCGCCCACTCGATTGGTCTAGCCATCGGAGCAGCGCTCCGGGCACCCTATTCTTCACAGCCGCCTAATAAAACCTGCTTCACCTGTAAACAGCCAGGACATTTTGCCAAAGACTGCCCTATTACTATATCTGGGTCCCAGCCACCCTATGCCCTTCTTGATCGGCATGTCTCATCTCCTCCTCTGCCCCCTTGTGCTCACTGTAACAGGGGCCGGCATTGGGCCATGGAGTGTCACTCCAAGACAGACGCTCAGGGTAATCTCCTGCCACCAATACAGGGAAACTTTCAATGGGGCCGGCCCCTGGCCCCTCAGAACAGACAAACCCCTGGGGCTATCAGGTTTGTCCCTCCATCGACAATTGCTCAAGCTTTGCCTCCCTCTGCCATACAACAGCAGGTAGTGCAGGACTGGACCTCTGTTCCTCCACCAATTCAATATTAACCCCTGATATGGGTACCCAAATATTAAATACTGGAGTTTTCAGCCCTTTGCCTCATGGCACCTTTGGCCTTCTTCTTGGTCACACCAGCGCTACCCTTCAAGACTTACATGTGTTTCCTGGTGTGATTGATGATTATACAGGAGAGATAAAAATCTTAGTTTCTTTCACCTCTGGTCTGATAACCATAGAATCAGGACAGAGAATTGTACAATTGCTCTTGTTCCCTTTCAATTGTTCTGGTCAAAACTTCTTTGAGCAATCCAGAGGCACAAGCAATTTTGGCTCTTCAGATGCCTACTGGGTTCAACAGATTACTCAGGATAGGCCCTCACTCAAATTAAAATTAGATGGTAAAACTTTTGAAAGTCTTATAGATACTGGGGCAGATGCCACAATTATCTCTGAAAGACATTGGCCCTCTGCATGGCCCCTTACAACTTCCCTGATCCATCTTAAAGGTATTGGGCAGTCTACCAACCCTCAACAGAGTTCTAAGATTCTCATCTGGTCTGATGAAGAAGGTAATCATGGCACTGTTCAGCCCTATGTTGTGCCTGGCTTGCCAGTTAATCTTTGGGGAAGGGATATTCTTGCCCAGTTAAATCTTATTTTATGCAATCCAAATGATGTTGTAACCAAACAAATGTTAAGACAGGATTTTCTACCTGGACAGGGATTGGGAAAGCATTCACAAGGAATAAAAGAACCTAAATAAATAAAACTGACCGTTCAGGCTTGGGCTCAGAAAATTTTTCCTAGGGGCCATTGACTTCCCTGTACCCCACGCAGACAAGATCACTTGGAAAAGCGATGATGTAGTGTGGGTTGATCTATGGCCAATGACCTCTAAAAAATTAGCCTCGGTTACCTTGTTAGTACAGGAACAACTTGCTGCTGGTCATAGTGAACCTACCACCTCCCCCTGGAATGCGCCTATTTTTGTTATAAAAAAAAAAGTCCAGCAAATGGAGGCTACTACAGGAATTAAGAATAATAAATGAACAAATGAAGGTCATGGGAGCCCTACAGCCTGGATTGCCCACACCCATGGCCATCCCTGCTGGATATTATAAGGTAGTAATAGACCTTAAAGATTGTTTCTTCACCATTCCCCTACATCCAAAAGATAGACAGAGGGTTGCTTTCAGCCTGCCAGTTGTTAATTTTAAAGGGCCTATGTCTCATTTTCAGTGGAGAATTCTACCCCAGGGCATGGCTAATAGCCTAACCCTTTGTCAAAAATTTGTGGCCCAAGTAATTGATCCCCTTCATAATAAATGGCATTTCCTTTACATTGTGCATTATATGGATGATATTCTAATGCCAGGACCAGATAGGGCTCAGCTACTTCGTTGTTGTCAAGAATTGTCAGACAGGCTGACAGCCAGGGGGGTTCAGGTTGCTCCAGATAAGATTCAATTACAAGATCCTTATTTTTACCTGGGCTTTGAACTACAACATCAAAAAATTCTAACTCAAAAACCATGCCTCAAAATAGGCCACTTAAGAATCCTTAAAGACTTTCAAAAATTGATGGGCGATATTAATTGGATAAGGCCTTATTTGAGGCTTACTACTGGAGAGTTAAAACCCCTTTTTGACATATTAAGAGGCGATCCTGATCCTTCTTCCCCTCGAAGCCTTACACCAGAGGATCTAAAGGCTCTCCAGATAGTAAATGAGGCCATTCAAAAACAAGGTGTCTCCTTTATTTCTTATGATAAATCTTTTTCTTTTGTTGTTTGTGCCACATCCCATATGCCTACAGGTGTTCTTTGGCAGGAAGGTCCTCTCTTGTGGTTACACCTTTCTGCCTCTCCCTCCAAGATTTGCACCATATACCTTTTTAGTAGAAGAATTAATATTGATGGGACACAGACAGAGTCGCCAGTACTTTGGCAGAGATCCTGATAAAATAATTTTACGTTATTCAAAAGATCAATTAGATTGGTTAATGCAGACTACTGATGATTGGCCTGTAGTTTGCTTCTCCTTTGGGGGAATTATAGATAATCATTACCCTGCTGATAGGCTTCTTCAATTCATGAGGATCCATCCCTTCCTGTTTCCTAAGATTACTTCCTCCCATCCTATAATTGCTGCCTGTCTGGTCTTTACAGATGGCTCCTCTAATGGTGTGGCAGCTTATGCCATAGATGGCAAATCAAGATCTGTTAAATCCCCCTATTCTTCTGCTCAGCTTGTTGAACTTTATGCAGTAATCCAGGTTTTTCAATTATTGAAGGATTGCTCCTTTAATTTGTATACTGATAGTGCTTATATAGCTAATTCTATTCCTGTTTTAGAAATTGTTCCTTTTATTAAGCCTTGTACAAATGCTGCCCCTTTGTTTTTACAACTTCAAAGGTTAATTATGTCCAGACAACATCCTTTTTATCGTGGGCATCTTAGAGCACATTCTGATCTGCCCGGTCCCTTGTCAGAAGAGAATGCTTGTATACTTGTGCTGATGCCGCCACCCACCTTGCTTTCCCCGCCCTTGAAGATAAAGTTGATCAGACGAAACAGGCTCGTGTTATACACCATTTAAATGCCCAGACTTTGTGGCTGCTTTTTGGGCTGACACAAGAACAGGTGTGCCAAATTGTTAAACAGTGCCCTGCCTGTGTCACGTTACTACCTGTCTCTCACCTCGGGGTTAATCCTCGTGGCTTGATTCTTAATGAGATTTGGCAAATCGATGTTACACATTTTGCAGAATTTGACAAGCTTAAGTATATTCATCTTACAATTGATACCTTTAGTGGATTTATTTTTGCCTCCCTCCAGACGGGTGAGGCTGAAAAAAATGTTATTGCCCATGTGCTAAATTGTCTTTCTGTTTTGGGCAAGACTAAAGTTGTTAAAACAGACAATGGACCTGGATATACAGGCACCAAATTTCAACAGTTCTGTGTTCAATTACAGATTAAACATGTTACAGGCATTCCCTATAACCCTCAAGGACAAGGTATTGTTGAGCATGCTCATCAAACCCTAAAGGCCATTCTTCACAAATTAAAAAAGGGGGATTTGTATCCCACAAAAGGGTCCCCCAGAAGTATTCTAAATCACACATTATTTGTGCTTAATTTTTTACCCTTGGATATAAATGGCAAGTCAGCTGCTGACTGTCTCTGGCATCCAAAGACTGATAATGGCTTTGCCTCGGTTATGTGGAAAGATCCTCTCTCAGGCACATGGAACGGTCCTGACCCAGTTCTTATATGGGCAAGAGGATCAGTTTACATCTTCGACACCAAGAATGACACTGCCCATTGGCTGCCTGAAAGACTTGTCAAACAAATTGATAAGGCTAACAATTTTCCCAGGGTGTCTATCACCCCCTGAGGTTCCTTTTATTTTTATGCTTTAGGTAAGATGCTCCCCCCCCCCCCTAAAATGATGCTCCTCATGATGACTGTCTGGATGAGCCTCGCTATGTTGCCCGGAGAACCAAAGAAAGCCCCATCTGCCTCCTCGCCATTTGCCTGGCGCTTCTTCCTGACTGAAAATTGGATGAATCACGTAGTGACCTACAAAGGCACAAACTGGAAGGTGCTCTTCTGGTGACTGCCGATTGCCCCCTCACAGGATGCCAAAAAACTCTTCCCCTAAATTTTGCTAAGTTCCAAAAAATTAATATAAGAAGGTGGCCTATGGTATGCTTTCTCTATGATCAAACCCTAGATTATTGTAAAAATTCTTATGTAGAACAAAGTATGGGATGTCCTTATTAATCATGTAGATACCATATCTCCCAGTGGGCCCAAGATAGCACGGCCACCCTAAAGACCACCTTTAAGGTGCACAGTCTTTAAAATCAATGATGGGTTCTCTTTGGTCATCTGGGACCCATGGGACCCCGTTGGACCTCTAAGATTCATGGAGGTGTCTATTCAGATTACCCAGGTCCAATCAATGGTTCATATTAACATTCAACATCAAGAGGAACTTCTTAATAAACAACTTGCACCTGCCCTAAGAACCAAACACTTTACTTAGTTAAACCTAATTCGAGAAGGGCTGTTGCTGGTCAACATTAGTGGAGTAGGCAATCTTAGCCATTGCTTTCTTTGTGCTGCCCTACGAGGCCTCCCCGTGTTGCGGTTCCAGTGCTAGAACCCAAATGGACCAAAACAATGTGTGTTGAGGCTCCAGTCTCTATCCCAGACATGGATCTATATGAAACAACATTACGCCTCCCTTTTTGCCTATCCATGCCTAATATGTCCCTTTGCAACTCCATTTCCTGGAAGGATATCCCCGTTGTTCCCCCTGGCATTTTTATTTGGTGCAATGGGACTCTGACAAAAAAATTTTCTCTCTCAAAAGATTCCCCTCAGTTGTGTCTTCCAATCATGCTTGTGCCTCAGTTAAATCTGTTGACACCTGCTGATGTTACTCAGAGGGCATTAACTCCCCTACACCATGATAAACGCACTGTATTTCTTCGCTTACTGGCAGGCATTGCTCTTGCCTCATCCACAGTTGCCACCGGACTTGATAGCAGAGCCCTGGGACATTCAATACATTCCTATTCTTCCCTCAGCCAACAGTTTGAATTAGCTATAGAAGCTTCAGCAGAGTCCCTAGCTTCACTCCAAAGACAGCTCTCTTCTCTGGCCCAGGTCACACTCCAAAACTGCCCAGCATTAGACTTACTTACAGCTGATAAAGGGGGGACCTGTCTTTTTTGGGGGGGAAGAATGTTGTTACTATATTAATGAATCCGGGGTTGTTGAGGAACAGTTTAAGAAACTTCCTGAAATCAGCTTTAACCTTAAAAAACAGAGATTTTGGGAGACAACTGCCTGGGCCACCAGGAGTCCGTAGCCAATGAGCACCGCAGAAAGATAACCTCCCAGGAGCTTGGAAAAGCTGTGAGTGGGGTTAAGGGGAGCAACACCTCTCACCCAGACCCGCCTGGATCGGCCGGGATCCAGGGCCTGAGAACCCAGGGCAAGGAAACCTTCCGGTTTCCACCTGTGGGTGGAGACCTCTGCCTGGGCCACCAGGGGCCTGTGCCTGGGGACCTCAGTCTGGGCCACAAGGCCCCAGGAGGGAGCAGGTATCCCAGGAGTGCTGACATACCTTTGAGCACAGGCAAAACCACCACTTCTGTTCAAACTCAATGGATCAGAAGGGACCCTTGCAGAGCCTTCAGGGCATAGGAACCAAGGGACTGCTGCGGACAAGATCCTTCTGATTTCATTCTGAACCCCAGAGCAGACCCTCTACGATAGCTCTCCAAACTCAAACACCTCTCAGAGAGAGCTGGTCTTCAAGGAGTACTGACACAGAGGACTACAGGAGGGGCAAGCCACAACCAGACAGAGTAAGATCAGCTAACATCAGAGTCAACAAGATGGCAAAAGGCAAGGGTAAGAACATAAAGAACAGAAACCAAGAGTACTCGGCACCATCAGAACCCAGATCTCCCACCACAGCAAGCCCTGGATACCCCAACACACCAGAAAAGCAAGACTCAGATTTTAAATCATTTCTCGAGATGATGATAGAAGACATGAAGAAATAAATGAATAACACCATTAAAGAAATACAAGAGAACAGAGATAAACAACGAGAAGCCTTTCAAGAGGAAATACAAAAATCCATTAAAGAATTACAGGAAAACACAATCAAACAGGCAGAATTTCAA
>CM052714.1:71652960-71668488 GCA_028551405.1 Uromys caudimaculatus
TCCTCTCCTGGGCATATACCCAGAAGATGCTCCAACATGTAATAAAGACACATGCTCCACTATGTTCATAGCAGCCATATTTATAATAGCCAGAAGCTGGAAACAACCCAGATGTCCCTCATCAGAGGAATGGATACAGAAAATGTGGTACATCTACACAATGGAGTACTACTCAGCTATTAAAAACAATGACTTAATGCAATATGCAGGCAAATGGATGGAACTTGAAAATATCATCCTGAGCGAGGAAACTCAGTCACAAAAGAAGGAACATGGTATGTACTCACTGATAAGCGGATATTAGCCCAAAAGTTCAGAATGCCCAAGTTTCACTTAACAGTAACCGCCAGACTGAGAATGAGGTCCCAGATGGAGGAGTTGGAGGAAGGTCTGAATGAGCTGAGGGAATTTTCAGCCCCATCGAGGGAGCAAGAGCGTCAATGGGCCTGACCCCCCCCCCCCGGTCCTCCTGGAGTTTGGACCACCAACTAAAGAATACACATCTATGGACCCATGGTTTGGACCACATATGTGGCAGAGGATGACCTCAATGGCCGTCAGGGAGAGAGGAGAGGTCCTTGGGCCTGAGGCTGTTAGAGGCCCCAGTAAAGGGGAATGTCAAGGCGGGAATATGGGGATGGGTGGGCGGATGGTAGGGAGGTGGAATTCCCTCATAGAGGCAGGGTTGGGGAGGGGATAGGGGGTTTCCAAAGAGGAGACCCAGAAAAGGGGAAACATTGGAAATGTAAATAAAGTATCAAAAAAAATAAAGTTATAATGTGTTTGTTTTATTAAAATAAAAGTCTGCAATGTAAAAGAAAAACAGAGATTTTCATCTGATGCTAATTCATGGTGGCAGTCATCTATGTTCTCCCTTCTTGTGCCCTTGGTTGGACCACTGGTTTGCCTCTTGCTCCTGGTTAGCCTGGGATCTTTCATTTTTAATAAGATCATAGGGTTCATCAAACAGCAAATTGACTCGTGACATCCCAACCTTTACAAATTCATTATCACCACCTCGATCTACTTGTTCGTGGAATCAAGGTGCCTGAAGCCGATGATTCTCCTTTAGGAGCTGCATAAAACTCAGATTTATGCACGCCTGCTTGCGAGCAGCGTGGGCATCAGCAGGGGTGCGAGGCTAAGCACTGCAAGGGGAGGATGCTATGCAATGCTTCTGGGTCCCCTGAGGAGCAAACCCGTTTGCATAGATGTTGGTGTCGAGAAGGTATCACCCTACAGGTGAACCTTAATCCTCTCCTCATTAAAAAAAGACACAGTGTTATGATGAAGTTCGGGTCCCTACTCCCCCCCCCCCAACTAAGGCCCCCATGTTTCTAAACAGGTTCCTTGCTATTCAGCTTATTTCTTAAAACAAAAAGGGAGGAGATGTTGGAGACCAACAGACCCTGGTTTAATTAGTAGGCCTAAGGCCTTGGCTTAATTGGGCCTAAGGCCTTTGTTCAATTAGTAGGCCTAAGTGCCCTGGGCTTCACAGAAATCATTCCTTTGATCCTTCCCCACTCCCACTGCTTCCTGCAGGTGCTAGACATCCTGTTTGAAGTAGCCTGTGGCTTCAAAGAAGTCTTGCGATATCCTGCTATCCTGATTTACAGCAATGTGTGACACTTGGCTACGATAAAGCAACCTTGGGATCCCTCCTCCTTTCTACCTTAATTACTTATATACTGGCTCAGAAATAAAGTTCTTTGGAGTTTGTTTGGATTGCCATCTTACTCCCAAGATATCTCTTGTCTCCTGTCTCTTTCCTTCATCCAACAGTTCCCTCCTCGGACGCTTGTCAAAGGTCCCTCGGGTCGGGGCAGACACTGGTGGTAGGGATGTGAGTGAGCTGGCCCCAAGATCATCAAAGTCTGGGCCTACCCCTCACAGGTTGCAGCATTAGGGAGATCGAAGCCCTGTACCTTAACTGGGCAGCACAGTAGAGCTGGCCCTGGTTGCAAAGGCAGGGGTAAGGAGGCCCCCAAGGACCAGAGAGCAGGGGAGCTGCTCCTGCCTTTAGCTACCTAAGGCATTGGCCAGAGGAGTGCTGGTGAGCTCAGGTGTTGGAGTGGGCACAGGAGAGCTAGTTGACTGTCTTAGCTGACTCCCAGGCCTAGATCCAGGGCTTTGAGTTGGTCCACTCCAACAACTACCCCATCTATGGAGTATGTGAAAGGTTCAGTCCTATCCTACAGATCCAAAGCTGCAGGAACTCCATGCCACAGGGCAACAATAAGATATCCAAGAAGAGTCCAGTGTGGATCCAATATTGACAGTGTAGCAGAAGGCAGAGGCTTCTAAACAGACCAATGACTCATTGCAATGAACATTTGCAAGTAAACATGTGTAGACAAAAGGATATACTTTGTGACACACTGTAACACACTACGTCTTCCACAACAAGGTGCCTTTTTTTGGTTGATGGTGAGTGTTTGTTTGTTTTATCTTTTTTTCTTTTTCTTTCTTTCTTTTATATTGGTGGGGCAGGGGAGAGGCTGTAAAGGGGGAGAGTGAATACAAAGGGACAGAAAGATGAGTAGGATTGTGGTGCACGATGTGAGACTCACAAAAAATTAAATAGTAAGTATAAAAAAATCATGTAGTTCATTCTATTTTTCTTACCTTTTCCTGATTTGGAAATATATACTCAGAAAAAAATGTGTGAACTACATAATTAATAACTAGAAAGGAAAATCTAACATTCATACTCAAGTGGAGATATTTGCAGTATCCGAAGCTCCTGTGAGATTCTCCCTCATAAGGTTATACTTCCTAGAATTCCATTATCCTGAATTACTACTTTATTGCCTGTGTTTCTACTTGCAAACAGTGTAAGTTAATTTTATATGATTATTGAAATCTGTGTCTTTGTGTTTAAAATTCCAAAGATACAGAAAAGTAGCCAGGCTGTAAAATGAACTTTTCCATACTCTTTATATAGACTCCTAATTTTAGTGCTTTATGTGTGTGTGCGTGCACACATGTGCATGCACTCATGTCTTAATCTCCACATATGTATATATAACACATATGTACATGTACATATGTGTATATATATTTGCTGAACTGTTGAAATAAATGTGAAACCCTGGTTTAGGAAAAAAAAAATGCCAGTTGCGAGCAACTCCACCATGCCTCCCCAATATAAAGGAATGAAATAAAAACAGGAGCCAAAATGAGGATCTTCTTTCTTAAATAACTTCTGTCAATGTTTTGACACAGAAAAGTCATGTATACATTTGTACAAAAGTATTACACTAGAGTCAAAATTCTACACTTAGTTCAAAGAACACATCATTAATGCAAATACTTTGAATGGGTGTCTTCAGGTGACTGCAATGTAACATACAAAACTAGACATTGTGAGAAAATTACCATCCCTGCTCACAGAACACACATTAGAATTAGACAGTAAAAGAAGCTTTCAAATGACAGTGGAGCAAAGAGGTAACCTCTCAAGACAGTGGAGCGAAGAGGTGACCTCTCAAGCCAGAGTCAAGCCTTAAGGTCCCATTGAGCTACCAGAATGCTCAAATTCTAATGGAAAGTATCCACCTGGCCCCACTGGGGGCCATACCCACTGTAAAACACTCAGCCTTCAGCTATGCAGAAGGGTCTCCATATTCCTTAGACAACCAATGACATCTCTCTCCCTGGGAAGAGGAAAGATATCAAATCAGGTCCATCTCTCTACTCCATCAAAGAATATCATGTGAACTACAATCTAAGCAGCTACCAAATTAGGGGCATAAAAATGAGAAAATATAAGGAGAGGCACAAAATCAGACAATCTTTAAAAGAAAAGGTAAAATAGAAAATACATTTATGCACTTAGAACAAACAGCAATAAGAACTCTGTAAAATGCTGACCAATGCTTATTGAACCATAGTGCTAACAGTCACACTCATGATCACTTCCACAGACATTGGACATAGGAGCCACATGTACCTCCTGAAGGTATTATAGCTGAAGCTCTGACATGTCCATGTGGGATGGAAAGCTAACATTCACCCTTTTCGGAATGGTGCTATCTTACTCATAAACTATAGTCATAATAATACTAATAACAATGATAATCAAGACACTTATGTTAGTAGCTATATTCTTTAATACAGAAGCAGGTAGTCCTATAATAAGTGTATAATGTTCCCCTTGTGTGGAAAATGCACTAGTAATAGAAGTTGAGGGTGAACTGTGCTGAATCAAGAGAGGAAGCCTGAAAGCACATTGTTATGGGTTCTTGGGTAATGAATTGACAACAATTTTAAATCAGCTGGCCCATGAGAGCTATGTGGTTTGCACTGTCAGGTATTTTTGTTTAAATAGTATATACATTCATGAAAATCTTTCATACCCATAGGAGTACTCGGGTTAGTTACTACGAATCAGTCCTCTCCCCACAGAGGCAAAAAACATGGTCCCTAGCACAGCACCTCAAATCTTTCTCTCTACATAGGTGTGAGAGTTTTGTTAAATAGGGAAGATTTGCAGTGACCAGAATAGCTTTCGTTTAAGTAGCAGCAGCAGTGTTGACAGCTGGAGATCTGGTATGCTTAGTGGCACTGATATACACATCACTCAGACTGGGAAAATTTCTAGAGAGACTTTAGCAGGAACTCCACCAAGCATTAGTGAGAAAAGAATCCCAATATTGTGAATGCTACAGACTGTATCCTTAAGGGCAGTCAATGGAGAAAGACAAATAGGAGGCGGGTTGATGGATCCTGCCTCCGATACTCCAATTCATGAGGTTGGGGGCAGGAGAAAAGCTCTGATTTTACAGCCAGCCATGGCCTACCTAGTAAGTTCCAACCCTCCAAAGCTAAAGTATGAGAACCTGCCTCATAATAAAGGGAGCAGGGTGAAAGAAGAAGTGATGAAGGAAGGGAAGAAGGGAGGAAGGGAGCAGGGAACAAGGGAGGGAGGGAGGAAGGAGGGACAAACAGAAGTAGCACAGACATGATTGATAAAGTTCCTGGATCACAAAAAGGCAAATGTTTTCCAGTCTTCAAGAATGGTCACGTATGCACCTACTTCATTACACATGACAGCAAGAAAATGATGGTATGTTCCAGACATGTTAGGCTCCTTGTGGATAGATTTCCCTAATAATATATACTTCTTTCAGAACAGGATATTTTAGGAAGACAGGATTGACTCTTAAAGTCTGTTTCAGAGTCCCGATAAGCTCTTTTCAACACGCAATCCTGAGGGTGTCTGAGACTGAATCCAGAGGCCTTCTCACCCCACTTTTTCTTTCCTTTTCTCTGTTGATAGCAGATGTTTTCACATGATCACAATTAAAACCCTCACTATTTCTATAAATTTCCAGTGACATTAGAAATCTCACATTCTCTGGGGTGAGTCTTAAAGATTTTGATAATGCTCCTTATTTCGAATGTAAGCAATACTGACTCAGTATGTTAACCTTTGAAAAATGTTACATATAAGACTTTTTCCTTTTTCAAAAAAAAAAAAAAGAAAGAAATATATCTTAAAACACCTAAAGTCTTTTTTTGGTGTTTTCGAGACAGGGTTTCTCTGTGTAGCCCTGGCTGTCCTGGAACTCGCTCTGTAGACCAGGTTGGCCTCGAACTCAGAAATCCACCTGCCTCTGCCTCCTGAGTGCTGGGATTAAAGGCATGCGCCACCACTGCCCGGCTTGCACCTAAAGTCTTTTGAATATAATATACTCCTCTCTCCCTAGAAAATGTATAATCCTTTTTAATTTAGATGCCTGGGGAAACACAGGGAAACTAAAGGGAACCCCTGAAGTTTAAATTAATGTTCTTCTACTTGTAGCTAATTGCCTAACAGGAACAAATTTAGCAAAAAGCATTTATTTTAAAGTGAAGAATTATTTTTTTGAAAGCAGGAGTCATAAATAGTGGGGGTTTTGGGGTTTTTTTGTTTTGTTTTGTTTTTTGTAGACTTGGCATGGATTTTCATTTTTAAGGTGATAAGTAACCTTATAGAATAATCAACACAAACTCGACTGAACCATTTATTTACCCCTACACAGGGTAAGGCTAAACCAATAATTTGACTTTTTTTTTTTTTCCATTGGGTGATCGGTCTATTTGCACAGTTCTGATCTGATTGGTTTAGTTGCACAGATCTGATTGTGTAATGTTCTAGTTTTCTTTCTGTTGCTGTGATGAAATATTCTAACCAGAAGCAATCTGGGGAAGGAAATGTTTGCTTAGCTTAGTCTTTCAAGTCATACTTTATCACTGAAAGAAGTAAGGCAAGAACTCAAACAAGAATCTGAAGAAGAAACCATGGAATGCTACTTGCTGGCTCACTCCTAGACCGATGCTTAGCTAGGCTGGTTATGTAGCCCAGGACCCCCTGCTTAGGGGATGATCCAGCCCAGAGTAGGATAGACCCTCCTAAATCATTTAACAATGAAGACAACCCCCCCACAGGCTAATCTGACATGAGCAAGTCATAACTGAGGTTTCTCTTTTCGGATGGCTATAACCTGGATAAAGTTAACAATTAAGGTAGACCAGGATATATGGTGTTATATCTGTCATCATCACACCTAGAAGTGTCCAACCTGAATAGCATCAATTCCTAAGTGCCTTCTCTTCTCTCTGAGAGCAATGAGTGGTGATATGAAATTTTCCTTTTCCTTTCTTTCCTAGACCTTTGCTCTAAAATGTAGGAAAGACCTTCCAAAAGGGAAAAAAATAATGGAGAGGCCAAACTTTGGGCACTGAGAGATAGATTGAATGTTGACTAACAGAACTTATATAAAGTATGTTTCCACAGTATTTCTAACTCATATCTGCTCAGTATCTAATAGAGTATAGTTATTCAAGGTGCGCTCATAGAACTGACAGAGAAAACAAATGAAATAGAGACAGTGACCTAATTAACCTGTCCCTCTCTCTTAGCAGTGTTAAAGCTGCCTCAAACCTGTGAATATAAAGTGAGGGGAGGGGCAGGGGAATTTGTGCAGCTCTAATACATTGGGTAATAATTAGATGCTCATTCTTTTGTATTATTTAATAATTCTTCAAGAACCAAATGAAGTAGGGAGTCAGAGTATTCTTTGATGAGATTAGAGAGATAGCTCAGTGGTTAAAAGCACGTAGTGCTCTTGCAGAGTACTGGATAGAGTTCACAGTACCCATGTGATGCTTAGTACTATCCATAGCTCCAGTCCTAGGGAATTCAATGTCCTCTTCTGGTTTCCACAGGGACCAGACAAACATATGATGTACATGTATACATGCAGGCCAACCGCCCACACATGTAAGATAATATAAATATAAAACTCTATAGTATTATATGGCTTTGAACAAGACATATAGTTACTACACAACAGATTTAAGTTTGAAAACATATGCCATCTGGCTTCTATCAAGCCTGTAATCACTTCACACAATTACCTTACACTGGTGCCCTCACAATAAAGTGCTACATTTTTAAGGATGGAATTTCACCCTAGCATTTTACTTAAGTGAGGACATGGGATGGGAGGAAGTGGCTCAGTTGATAAGATCACGTGTAAGCATGAGGACCTAAGTTGGTACCCCCAGACCCCATGGGAAGAGATGCATGTGATACATGGATCACGCACCTCTAATTCAAGGGTTGTTGGGTTGAGGAGAGAAATATCACTGGGGCTTTCTGGTTGTCAGACTAGTTTCAGGTTCAGTGAGAGACATAGGAAGGAAGGTGGAAAGCAATAAGACAGTGCATCTGACATCTTCCTCTAGCCTTCATGCACACCCACAGATAGGTGCACCACCACACACATGTGCACATATATCATACAAGCACACACATATTTTTTTAAAAAAGAAACTTGTGAATCTTTAAATGTTCTTGGGGAATTAATACAGGAGGGGAAATGGCAGGGCAGGAGAAAGAAAGACTGTAGTGTTCCATAAGTACTGAGCTCTTCATAGACAGCAACCCACCAGCTGTGGCTCAAAACTAAAGCCCCACTGCCATGATTCTGCAAATGAGTCACCAAAGCCATCAATCATGTTAAATCATTTGTCCCAACTTTGGGGAAGGAAATGTGTTTGCACTATGTCTAGCCTTGTTTTTCTTTACCATACATTTCCTGAATACAAAAACTGGATTCTCCTTAAGAGTCTTTATCCTGAAGATGAAGGACATAAACCCTATATGACATGTCTCCTTCTCAGCTTGTATTCTGTAAATGATGGTATATCTTAAACAAGGGTCTTGGTAGGGACCCCTGAGCATCCACTGACACATGCTTGAACCATACAAATTCTAAGAAGCTCCTAGCTGCATGCTTGTAGTTATGTATTTGTTAGACAAGCACTACCCTACCTATTACTAGATTCTAAGGTGTTGCAAGAAGATTAGAGATTCTTGCAAGAGAAAATGATTATTGCTGCTTCAGTCTCCCACTATAACTTATATATTTATGTTTGCATTGGCATTCACAGTTTGTCACTGCTTTAAGCATATTTTGTGCAAGAACAGTGAAGAGTCCTTTCTATTCCATTTTGTCCCCACTCAGAAACTAGGCTATAAACCATTATCTATCCATCCTAAGTGTAAAGTACTTTGCTTCCACAGCTGATCGATCTGTCTGGGTTGCTCTGAGGCTGTAGTCTCTGGCTTAGCACATCACAGCAAAACAGAAGGAGGCTAGGTAAAGCCTCAGCAGAGAATTGCACTTCTCTAAGTCTTAGGAAGAGAAGGGGAGGGAGGGATGTCTCTGATCTTTGTTCTTAGCACTTGTATAACTTTCAGAGTGTTTATTTGCATGGTAAAAAGATTACTATGAGTTTGCACATAAATTCAGGTCATAAATTGAATAAGAGGTTTGTAACAAAGAATGTTTACATGTATATCCACTAGGAGCAATTATCTGGCTAAACATTCATTATTTGTTACTAGCTTACAGGTTCATAGAAAGTTAAAGACCATAACTAAGCTGACCTTGAAGATTTAATAGATAAACCTAGTCAATGTCTTATATCCTGTTTTTGCACCTCTGGTCCTTGGTGTATATCTTCTTTATGACCTTTGGTTAATGGTCTTTGTAACCCCATGGAATGTGCCCTATGTTTTAGAAGTCTGTTGTCATCTCAGAAGCAATTAAGCAGGGACTTGAATGGCTTTGTCTGCATGCCATTGTGAAACCATGGTGACCCTAGCATACTAATTGTTTCTGTAGAATAAATGCTCTTTGTTTTTGTATACTATCTGAGTCTGGGATCTTTTTTCAGTGAATTTCAGACCCTTACACACTCACAAGCATGAGGGTAAACAATCTTTAGAGATTGAATAGAAGCAGAGATGGGACTCTGCACATGGTGGAAGTGAAGCCTCAGAGTGAACACAGTTCAAAGTTCAGATCCCCTCTCCAGAGAAAGACCTCACCCAGAGGATGTAGAGAAATACCAATAGGGTTTTAAAAGAAGTTCAAGTCCATGATAAGCATACTGCCAGACACTGTCATACACATGGTAAAGCCACTATTAAAGAAGCCATCTTAACACTGATAAAACAGTGACTATTTTGGGATGACATGGAGGGATTTACACACCTCAGACATATAGGACTGAGAGCCTCAAACTTGAGGAAGGTCCCAGTAATAATTAATACCTGCTTTCACTCTGTGTGTCTGCCTCTGTATAACATGCAGCTCCTTTACACAGACCTGTGTTATGAACCCTACACACATGTACACAACCGATATGGAATGTCCCATCAACCCTACAGCCTATGGTTATCCCTGTATACACAATCTAAATACTTTAATGGGGGATGGGGAACTGGGGTAGCCACCAGCAAGTCCCATATACCAGGAAAGCAAGAGGCTCCCAGGACCCAACAGGGATGAGATTAGCTGAAATGCCAAACAAAGGGGAGGGAGAAACTGTATTGTAGGGGAGACAATATCCAGAGGTTAGGCAAGGCAACCAGTTGGGGAATGGGGCTACCCACTCATCTCCAAATTCTTAACCCAGAAGGGCTCCTGTCTAAAGGAAATACAGGGACAAAATGTGGAGCATAGACTGAAGGAAAGACCATCCAGAGTCTGCCCCACCTGGGGATCCATCCCATATACAGACACCAAACCCAGACACTATTGTGGATGCCAAGAAGTGCTTGCTAACAGAAGCCTGTTATAACAATCTCCTGAGAGGCTTTGCCAGGGCCTGACAAATACAGAGGTGGATGCTTGCAGCCAAACATTGGACTGAATATGAGGTCCCCAATGGAGGAGTTAGAAGAAGGACTGAAGGAGCTGAAGGGGTTTGCAACCCCAGAGGAAGAACAAAAATATTGACCAACTAGACCCCCAGAGCTCCCAGGGACTCAACCACCAACCAAAGAGTAAACATGGAGGGACCCATGGCTCCAGCTGCATATGTAGCAGAGGATGACATGGTCTGGCATTAATAGGGAGAAGCCCTTGGTCCTGTGAAGGCTTGATTCCCAAGTGTAGGGTAATGCCAAGGTAGTAAGGTGGGAGTGGGTGGGTGGGAAGTGGAGCATCCTCATAGAAGCAGGAGGAGAAGGAATGGGAGAGGGGGATTCTGGACGGGAAACTGGGATAACATTTGAAATATAAATACATAAAATATCCAATAAAAAATAAAATAAAGACTTTAATAGAAGCATTAACTGGTACTTTTCTCAAACATCTGTGTTAAGCATCCTTAAGTAAAGAGAAACATAAAAAGAACAGATTAGAGGCCACTTGCCATTAGAGGGCACTTGCCAGGCCAAACATCTAAAATCATGTTATAAGATGTTGGTCAAAATAAAACATAAAATACAAAAAACTAGAAGGGAAAGATATTGACTTCAGATTCAACTAAGTGTCTGTTTTGTGTATTATAATCTGGTCAAGACCCTTGGTATTCTGAAATGACTGGCCCCACCATAGCATGGCTCCATATTGTAACACTAAACAACAGTGAGGAACAGGATGGTAGTGGTGCACACCTTTAATCCCAGTACTCTGGAAGCAGAGACAGGTGGCCAGTCTGGTCTACAGAGTGAGTTCCAGGACAGTTAGGGGTAGGGATAGATGGCTACACAGAGAAATCCTATCTCAAAAACAAAACAAGCAGACAACACATGCACGCACATGCGTACACGCACATACACACACACACACACACACACACACACACACACACACACACACATACACACACACACACACACACCAAAAAGAAAACCATGAAGGCAAGTCAGTCATCTGCAAAAGATTGTACACTGACTTGATGCTCTGAACTTACATACTAGATGTGAACCATTATATCCATTGGTGGTATAAGAGGTTAATGCAGAAAAAGTCAAGGTGTGAGCATTTGTTCCACTTAGCTTTACAAGCCTCTATACTAGAGGAAGAGCACTCAGCCCTAGAAGATGCTGAGCAACCCAACCCTGGACCTACATTTTGGTGGTGACCAGCAGATAATGGGTGGGAAAAGAGTCTTCTTTCACTACCAATAAGCAAGGCTAAGGGTTACATGGACCTACATTTTAGTACAGTTCACTACAGATTAGATTCAGAATGAGACTCAGAACTTAATTTCATCCAATGTGCCCTGTGCATAGCTGGTGAAGCAAGATCAGCTAGTGAAGGACTATGCATCTCCATGCTATGTCACATAGTGCTGGGGGATCAAAACTGTCTTAATTATATAGAAGGATATTTAGATATCTAAAGTTCCAATAATCCTGCTCATAAACATGGGAAAAAGCATAGCTGTACCCCACAAACCTTATGTATGCATCATCTGTATATAGATGTATGTATTTTCCAGGGTGATGAAATTTGATGTATGTGGGGTATGTGTATTATATATATATATACTGTTTTATTATGCACATTTGCCTTGCTATATATTACACACATTAGATGATCTTATGAGTTTAATTTTTAGGCAATATAGAAGTTATCTCAGTTCTTCCTTCTAGCCCCATGCTCCCAGAAATAAGACTCAGACTCAAAATATATTTACAAATACCTTGGTCATACAGCTAGACTACTTTTTTTTTTTTTTAAAGATTTATTTATTATTATATGTAAGTATACTGTAGCTATCTTCACACACACCAGAAGAGGGCATCCAATCTCATTACAGATGGTTGTGAGCCACCATGTGGTTGCTGGGATTTGAACTCACGACCTCTGGAAGAGCAGTCAGTGCTCTTAACCACTGAGCCATCTCTCCAGCCCCCGCTAGACTACTTTCTGACTAGAGTCTTAATTTAAAATAATCAATTTATTTTAACCTACATTCTGCCACGTGGTTGGTTACCTTTGTTCAGGTACCATGCGTCACAGCACTCTCTCAGAATTCTTTCTAACTCCTGGATGTCCCACCTCCTATTTCCTGCCAAAGCCTTAGGCCATCAGATTTATTATTGACAGGTGCCACATCCACACAGATATAAGATATTTTCCCTACAAGGCAGCAATATGATTCAGATTCCATGGGTACAGCTTACTAAGTGCAACTGGAATAAAAGATATTTAAGCAAAGATAATTAAAGAAGGGATCATGAATCTGAAAGGGAGTAGACATGTCCACAGGAGGAGTTGGACACAAGAATTGGAGAGTACTGCCAGACAACTGGGAAAGAACAAGCAGTATTTCTGCCCTGGATCTGCCTTTCTGCCCAGCATCAGCTTCCTCTGTGTGATGTCTACATTTTTCCTTCACTGCCAACTAGTGGTGGTGTCCCATATCCCTCCCCTCCCCCCCCATATACACATACATGCTACTCTCTTACTAAGTGGACAATAGTTTTCCAATGCCACTGTGACTAGAAAGGACCTTTAAAGTTTATCTAGAACAGTATTTTCAGATCACAAGCGTCAGCCTTTTACAATCCTTAGGAAATCATTCATTCATTCATTCATCCATTCATTGGAATCCAAACCCAACAATCAGAACATGTTAAGCAAATGCTGTACCATTGAGTCTTCAATTTTGTTCTTGAAGTAAAAAATAAATATCAAGCACATCTCATGAAGGAAATGCAAGATTTAATTATGAACACATTCTTTGAATTGGGTGCGCATGTTTTCTCATGTCACAAGATAAAATAAACACTTTTTAATTAAAAGCAATTCATCTACAGCAAGAAACCATTAGAACATCAGGGTTTTCAGCTTCCCCTATAATTCCTCTGTCTGGAAAAAAAATGTTTGATGGATAAACCCATCATGCCAAGAATTCTTCCTTAGCCTCAGCACTTGCAGTGGCTGGCTGCCACATCTGTTAGAGGAAGCAAACCTTTGATAGACAGATTCCTAGCTGCCTACTGCTGGCTCTCTCAGGTGTAAATGAACAGTAAGCAGCCTGGATTGTTTTAATCATAAACCTGAGCATGTTTCAGGAATAATGCATCTTTTGATTGGCGACTGCAAAGTTCAAAGACTCATTTTGGCTGTGGGAAATAAAGGGATTTAGAATTGTAAATGAAAGAACTGAATCAAATGAAGCGGGGATGGCTTAAAGGACTGTTGTGCTTCTAAGAACCCACCAAGAGAGATTATCAGAAGAAGCAGCATATATTGGATACATCCCTCAATCTTTGGGAAACATCCATCAGTTTCAGAATGTGAAAAAAATGTTCCTCCTTTGACTTTGGAATGTTGACAACTTCAATAAAGCAGACTTAATTTTGTCCAAAGTGGACTGTAAGATAGAATATTTATTCATTAATATGTCACAACTCAAAAGTACAGTCCTCTATAGGAACTGCTGAACTCACAGGCTAAAAAAAATTACTTGGAGAAATAATTCGAGAGTCCTGAGCCAATGTCCTTTAAAGTGTTCTGTTTCCTATGAATATCATGATTCATGTTTATCTATTTAAGTCAAGAGTTGTACCTTTGATAAGGCCTTCTAGAACATTCTTTCTTTTCTATTTTAGCAATTATATTCATATTATAATCACTTGAATATTTTAACACTGATCACTATGGGGTGGCATTTTTAATAAGAAAATTAGTTTTCCTATGTTAAGTAGAATCTTTTGTGTAACATTTTCCCAGACTATACCATACAATATTGAGTGTAGCCTGGTACTTTAGAGATTATTGCTCAAGAGCCAGAGAGGAAATAAAAGAGTCCTGGCACTTACAGAATAAAAACTAAATGCTCAGCCCTTACACAGATTGCCACCTGATGCCCACAGCCATACTGAAAAGAATGAAGAAATGTGTGCTTTAAAACAATAAAAATATGTTTAGCCAGTGGCTCATCAGATTAAGAGTCCCTTCCACCAAGTCAGACCATCTGAATCTCATTCCTGGAACCCACATGGTAGAACGCAAGAACCAACTCCTTGTAAGTTGTCCTCTGACCTCCACCCATATGTGCCCCACACAAATAAATAATAGATGTAAAAACATTATACATGAAGAAGTTGAGGTCAGTAATGTTCAGCTATGCACACAGGGTGGAACCTACAGACCTAAGATGTGGCCTCAGTGTCAGATTCAACATGATAACCAACAGGCAGCTTCAGGCAATTGATCACCACCCACTCAAATGAAAAAAACAAATTGTAGTTGTTAGATTTCAGTCAACAGTCTCTGAGGACACTCCTGGACTGGATTTTCTATACTTCCCAACAATACCATTTTTTTTTTAATATATATTCTAATTTTTTTTTATTTTTTATTATTATTACTTTTTGAAACTTTATTTACACTTCCAATGTTTCATCCCTTCTAGGTGTCCTCTTTGGAAACCACCTATCCCCTCCCCATCCCCCACCGACAATGAGGGTATTCCACCTCCCACCCACCCGCCCACCAACTCCCATATTCCCACCTTGACATTCCTCTTTATTGGGGCCTCTCCTCCCCCTGATGGCCAACAAGGCCCTCCTCTGCCACATCTGTGGTCCGAACCATGGGTCCCTCGATATATATTCTTTGGTTGGTGGTCCAGCTTCCAGGAGGACCCGGGGAGTCAGGCCAGTTGACACAGTTGCTCCCTCCATGGGACTGCAGACTCCCTCAGCTCCTTCAGTCCCTTCTCCAACTCCTCCATCTGGGACCTCACTCTCAGTCCAGTGGTTACTGTGAAGTGAAACTTGGGTATTCCGAATGTTTGGGCTAATATCCATTTACCAGTGAGTACATACCATGTTCATTCTTTTGTGACTGAGTTATCTCGCTCAGGATGATATTTTCAAGTTCCATCCATTTGCCTGCAAATTTCATGAAGTCATTGTTTTTAATAGCTGAGTAGTATTCCATTGTGTGGATGTACCACATTTTCTGTATCCATTCCTCTGATGAGGGACATCTGGGTTGTTTCCAGCTTCTGGCTATTATAAATATGGCTGCTATGAACATAGTGGAGCATGTGTCTTTATTACCTGTTGGGGCATCTTCTGGGTATATGCCCAGGAGAGGTATAGCTGGGTCCTCAGGTAGTATTATGTCCATTTTGCTGAGGGTCTGCCAAACTGATTTCTAGAGTGTTTGTACCAGCTTGCAATCCCACCAACAATGGAGGAGTGTTCCTCTTTCTCCA
>CM052714.1:71668588-71691810 GCA_028551405.1 Uromys caudimaculatus
ACAGCATTTTCAACAAATGGTGCTGGTTCAACTGGTGGTCTACATGCAGAAGAATGCGAATTGATCCATTCCTATCTCCCTGTACAAAGCTCAAGTCTGAGTGGATCAAGGACCTCCACATAAAACCAGATACACTGAATCTAATAGAAGAGAAAAAGGGGAAAAGCCTCGAACACATGGGTACAGGGGAAAAATTCCTGAACAGAATACCAATGGCTTATGCTCTAATATCAAGAATTGACAAATGGGACCTCATGAAATTGCAAAGCTCCTGTAACACAAAGGAACTGTCAATAGGACAAAACGGCAACCAACAGATTGGGAAAAGATCTTTACCAATCCTAAGTCTGATAGAGGGCTAATATCCAACATATACAAAGAACTCAAGAAGTTAGACTCCAGAAAACCAAATAACCCTATCAAAAACTGGGGAACAGAGTGAACAGAGAATTCTCAACTGAGGAAATTCGCAGGGCTGAGAAGCAACTACAGAAATGCTCAACATCCTTAGTAATCAGGGAAATGCAAACCACCAATACCATTTTAACTAAGAGTTCTGTGGTGAATTAGTCAAAATAGCCAAGTCCTGATTTCTAAAAGAAGCCCCAAACTCTTAGTTATTAGAAGGATCCAACTGCTAGTGAGGACTGTAAAAAAAGTCATCATGCCACATGAAGGAAAGTGAGCAGAGCTTGGATTCATTGTTTTAGCCAAATATGAAGACTCAAAGTATTTCTCTCATAAGTGGAGTCAAAGCGAACTAAATAAAAAGACTTGAGGGATGGAAAGATGGCTTAGCAGTTAAGAACACTGGCTGCTCTTTCAGAGGACATAGATTGAGTCCCATAACCTATCTGGGTTCATGTTTCTCCTTATTATAGAATACTTCCCATGCTGCCATAAGTCCTGCAGATGAGAACTGTAAACAATTATGACAATTACACCCAGGGATTAACATGAACATGGTGAAATCACAGAAGCAGAGGGAAAGAACAGAGTCACCCTTTCCTCCTCCAGGTTCATAGTTAGAAAAATTAAGTTACCATATAAAATATTATTTCAACCAACAAATCATAGGAAGGGTCAGTAAGATGGCTCAGTGAGTAAAGGCTCTTTCCTCTAAATCCCCAGAAATCACATAGTGGAAAGAGACTAAGGATTACTGCAGTTTTTCCTCAGACCTGAACATACATACACACATGCTTACATGTACATGCACACATACACATACACACACACACACACACACACACACACACACACACACACAAACACACACACGATTTAAAATATAAGCACAAGAAAATTTCTCTGTGCAGTGGGACAAAAATTGCACTTAAACTTCTACAAAACAACATAAAAACACAAGTTTTTCAGCACACATCCATAGTTTAGGAAAGGAGAGGAAAAAAAGTTTGTAGTAGCACCTGAGACCACTCATTTCAGAAGTCATCCCAGTAGCAGCAGCCACACCTACCCTCCAAAAGAGTAGTCTCACCAATGAATCCGAAGAGCAGAAATCTTCTGCACTCCTTGCCTTTCTTGGTTTTCTCAAACCAAGTCAAATTGCTCCTGTTTCTAGGCTGCTGCTTATTCTTCCCCAGAGACTAAGAGTTTTCACTAGCTGCCTCCTTCTTTTCTCTACTGCTCACCACACTCCTCCCTGCTATGGCCACCAGGAGGCCTTCCTAGGCTCCACTCCTACGTGTACTCACCCTAACCAATCATGGCTCTTACATAATAAGAAAACTTATCAGACCTTTGATTCTCAGCCATTCTTCCTCAGCTACAGAAGCTTCTATATCAACTCGCTGGCTATAGCACATATCGAGACAAGAGGAAAACCACACCAGGCAGTCAGAAGCTGCTCTTGTCTACTGGAACCAACAACTCATGCAGTGAACAATCAGAAACACAATTTAGTCTTAACAACCAAAGTGCTTCTTCCAAGGCTCATAGGTCAGTTTAAGACAAGATGAAGCATACAGGATCTACCAGATACTTAAGGTCCTGACCTGAATTTAAAATATTAAAATAAGCAAGCGAGCTAAGCACCAATCTCTCTATATAAATAGATAAGTAGGTAGGTAGGTAGGTAGGTAGGTAGGTAGGTAGGTAGGTAGGTGGGTGGGTGGGTGGGTGGGTGGGTGGGTGGGTGGGTGGGTGGATGGATGGATGGATGGATGGATGGATGGATAGATAGATAGATAGATAGATAGATAGATAGATAGATAGATAGATAGATAGATAGATAGATAGATAGACATAGATATATAAATGATAGAAAGGGAGATAAGATAAAGATAGAGAGATATAGAAATGGAGAGGATAGAGATAAATATATATCCTGACTGACTGTAATTCTGAGGAGAAGTCTCATCTTCTTTTTGCCGTGACTTCTCAGCCATGATGGACTATTTCTATTCAAATATAAACCAAAATAAATCCTTTCCCCATTAAGATGGTTCCTGTAAGGTATTTTGAGACAACAAAGAGCAAAGTACAAAATACAACATTCGGGTATAAAATCAAATATTGTACTGGCTATGACCAAATTTGTCCAAATGGGTGATTGAGAGCCAAAAGCAAAGTAGCCATAATCAAAAAGATTTTGAATATATAATTTAGCTATAAAAAGCATTGAGTGACCTAAATTCTAAATATTCCAAGCCCTGAAACTTTCTGAGAACCAAAATGATAACTCATGTGGAAAACTGCAGGATTGACTTCATGTGACAGATCACAGCCAAAATACAAGTGTCTTAAAATACTGAATAAAGTTACTTTCAGGCTATAAGTAATATAAAAATATAAAACGAACTTTTAGACTTCAGTCCCATCCCCAAGATAGGTGCATGACAGCTGTAGAAGTTTGCATAAGATGTCCCCTATAGTCTGGGACACATCAATACTTGGTCTCTAGTTGATGGCACTGTTTGGGTAAATTTCAGAGGTGCAGCCTTTCTGGCAAAAGTTTGATACTGGAGATAAATTTTAACTTGTATCCTTTCTTATTTATTCTCTGCTTCCTACTTTCTGTTCAAGACATGAGCCTTCAGATCTGTTCTAGTCACCATGTCTGACACTTGCTGCCATGATTTCTTGCCATGGTGGACTCTATACCTTAAGCAAAATAAGCCATTTTTTCTGTAGGTGCTTTATTGTAGTAATAGAAAAGTGACAGATACAAAGTGTGACAAAATGGTAAAGAATCTGGACTCAAAGCCATTCTAATCCCAGGCTTAGGAAGAGGAAAAGGAAGACTTGGACTTGATAGCTCAATGTGTCCTACAGCTTTCAACATGCTGTTACATATGAAGTCTAGCATAAATAATAAATTTAGGATGAAGGATACTCATGATGGTTAACAGTTTTTAATTTACATGTTGCTTTATTCAGAAAGATACAGGAATCAATTTGAAGTCCTGTCCTTGAATAACTAATTAGTCCCTTCATCATGGGTCTCTTCCTGACTCCACAGAAATTAGCCCTTTGTGCATCGTAATAAAATCATTTGCAAAACTATAGTATTTACACAACTTGAATAATATCAAGCAATTACCAGTTACCTTAATACCTACCATTTATAAAAGGCAATCTAAGAAAACATGAATTTTATGTTTAATCAGGGACTCAATGGAATATCCTTTGCCTCAAATGAAGCAACAACAAAAAAAGAGTAAATTTATAATTGAATCTATAATCTTACCTCATGCCTTAGACTTTCATCATCTATTTGAAGTACATATTTTGATACCCATAGGTCATTCTCTTCTATTGGTTCATAGTCTGTGAGATGCCCCTTACCTGTTTGCTCTTGCCCCAACCAAATATCCTGTGGAAGAAAAATCAAACATTTGTTTGCACTATTTCTGACATATAGAAAGTTCTTCATTTCTTTTTAAAGCTGAGTATGCTACCATAGAGAAAAGGAACACAATGTGAATATATACACTAACACCTATAAAACTGTTTGATCATGTGGCCTTTGGGAATCTCTACCCAGCCACTACATTTTTAATGAAAAAAAAAAACACCATTAATAATTTTACATGAATTCAGCCAATTCAAGATACCAAGTCAAAAAGTTGCACCTCATGGCTAAGCATGTGAGTCAGGATTAAGTGCAGTATTGGTATTTCTGTAAAACACTGACCTGGATATATTTTCAGTATTTCTTCCTGCTTCTACTTCATGGCAATCAACTCATGGTACATGAGATGATTTTAAATGTGTGTTTCTGGCAGGAAAATCATCAATTTTAAAAAATGAATGATCAAAAGACTCTTTTAGTTTCACTTTTCATCTCAAAAAGCATTTTATTTCCTGGCTTCTGGCTGGATATTCATCCACCCAACTTATCTATCAGCCTCCAGAAGCAGGACTCATGAGTCAGGACAGGCAGGGGAAGAAGGGAAGAAAACACTGGAGTAAGAGGAGACAGAGAATGACTAGTAAGAGGGAGGACAGGAGGCAAAAGTTGAAAAGGAAGACTTGGACTCGATAGCTCAATGTGTCCTGTAGCTTTCAGTGGCCCATTTCATTTTAAGTATAACATGAATCATAGAAAAATTTTAACTACTATCCATCTCAGTGTTTTGTTTTTCCCATTAATATATTCATAGGAATCATAGACTAAAAGGGCATCCTAAATAGGGAACATCTTAAATCTCATCTCAAAGTTTTATTATTTTTCTATTTCTTAGTGAGAAGCAGATACCAGAAATAAAGTCATTTTAAAAGTAGGAACATTTTGCCTTCTTGTTCATAGGCTGCAATCTCATTCCAGGATTTACACAAGCAAAACTTTCTATATCTATCTTCCAGAGAGATTAATGTGCTACACACATGGTCACCCAGAGGAGTATCACTGATGACTGGGACATATTTCTTGTTGAGCCATGAGGTGGTGTAGCATTCCCTTTGGGGAATCTTCTACCATTTGTGGGTGTCTGGTTACCCTGAACTTGTGTGGGCTTTCCTTGTGATTAGGCATTCTGTTGCAACATCTGTGTTAGACTATTCCAGCAAAACAGACTCATATTTAGCATTCAATAATGTCACAGTAGATGTGAGGTGCTAGGTTTTAGGTATAAGAAAGAAGGTAAGTCCTGAGTGAAGGAAAAATGGCCTCATAACTTGAGAAAAAATACTACCATGTTCCTTCATATATTATGAAGACATGCAACAGGCATGTCTGCAACCCCTGACAGGTGCTGAGTGCTGGTAACACTATTGTGTGTGGTCTTGGTAAAACCACTTGCAGTGGTGAAACCAATCTCAGCTGGCTGAAGCAATGAAGATCTCATTATGAAAAAAGAAAAAAAAAATCACAGACTAAGAAGTAGAATGGAGGCCACTAGGTTCTGGGAAACTGTAGAGGCCATGGGTAGCAAAGCTCTGCACTTAACACCTGCACTACTGTGTCTATTCTCTCTGATGATAGTCTTCTCTCTCTTTTGGTAGACCAGATGTCTTCTGCTTTACCTGAGCTTCCGAGTGGTGTGGAGCAGTTCAGTATCGTGAAAAACTGACTTGATAGCTCTTAGACCTAATGCCAAGTCTTTTTAGTTTAGTTTTGTCTAATTTTTAAAAATTCATATATATACATAGATAGATAGATAGATAGATAGATAGATAGATAGATAGATAGATAGATAGATAGATAGATAGATAGATATACACATGCATACATGCATGCACAAACATGAACACATGAACACACACTACCCTCTCTCAATCCCAAATTCTTAAGAAAGAATCTAAAAGGACAATTGGGTTCCTCTGAGCCCATTAGTTGTACTCAGTGAAGTCAGGTCTAGAAAGAGACATAGGACAGCTACTAGAACCCTAGTGTGAGTCAATGAGACAGAAGATATTCAATACCCAGCTTAAATGTGTTCAGTGAGTCACCGACAACACAAACACCCCAAATTTATACCCTCTACAGGGCAGCTTTGAAATCCAGAAGGTAAGTCTCTACTTCAAAGACATGAATGTTTATTAAGTTAAGGAGCATTGCATTATCTTAATAAATGTCTATTACAAACTGACTTCATTTAATATCCACTGACAATATTAAATAAAAGTAATACAATATCATTTATTGTCCATATTATTTTAAAAGGAAAAATCTATGGCAGAAGTCCAGTGTGAAGCATTGGTTTTGTTTTATAAGGCATCTCACACACACTGAACTATGCTCTATTCCTTTTTTAAAATTGTGAGCATACATGCATATAAATATGTGGAATTCAGAGGAAAATGTATGGTGGTGAGTTTTATCTTTCTATTAAATGCAGGCAAGAAATTAACTCAGGTCATATGGCTTGGGGGCAAATGTCTATATCTTCTGAGGAAAACATTTTCACCACATTCTTCAAGTTACCCTCTCTTATGAAGAGTCAAAGTCTATGAGCTCCTGTGTGCTCTGGCATGGATCCTTCTGTTATTATTAATAATATCATCACTATGCTTTGGTGAGCATTAAGAAAAAAAAGACTAAGGGGAGAGGTGGGAGCTACAATTGGGATGTAAAGTGAATAAATGAATTAATGGAAAAAAGATTAAAATATGCAAAATCATATTGACATCTCCTCTGAATTGTTACAGAATTCAGTTCAATCTAAAGAATCTCTTAAAACTTGCAGCATTCCAAGGCAGCCATATTAAGGTGGGCTATCTCAAAGAGTCAAGTATTGAGCAAATGGTCTCTGGTGATACTGGTCTCTTCCATTGATAGTGTTTGATTCTATAATTTATGCTTCATCTTTCCATGTATCTACAGACCCAATATCTAATATACAACACATCTAAAAGCAGCAGTATTTTTCCACAATCTGCCCTTTACAATTAACATCTGAGTCACTTTTAGGATTCCTCTTAAGTCTTTGGTTCCATGATTCAAATCCTTCATGCTACCAAGGCCTGGTGGCATAATTTTAGCTACTTTGGAGTGCTAGGGCAGGAGGATCACAAGTTAAAGGCTGTCCTGGTCTAAAATGGGAGTTCAAGCCTAGTCTGGCCAACTTAGTAAGATTCCCTACCAAAAAAAGAAAGTGGAAGCAGGGCTGGAGATGTAGCTCATGGGTAGAGGGCTTACTTAGCTCTGAAAGGCACTTGGTTGAACCCTCAGTATCATACTTCCGGTAAGAATGAAAACTAGTGTAGGCACTACAGAAAACAGGACAGAGGATCCTCAAAGAACTAAATTAGACCAAGTTATATGACCTGGATATATCTCCTAGGCTTTTCCCCCCAAAGACTCCACATCAACTTGTCACAGAGATAATTATACATCAACGTTTTCTGCAGTATCATTCACAATGGCTAAGAACTGAACCAAACTAAGTGCCTACTAACAAAGGACTGGATAAGGAAATGTAATGAATGTACAAAATGAACTTTTAAAAAAAGAACAAAATTACACTGTTTTCAAGAATGTGGACATCACTTCTATGGTACTAATCAAATTAAGTCAGTCTCAGAAAAACAAATATTGCATGGCACCTAGTCTTTATAGCTGCATTAAACTGTGTAAACATATGACACAACGGTAGAAACAAAACTTCATAGAGAAACAAAGGGGGCTAGTGGGAGGAGGAACACCAAGGCATGATGGGAACACAGGAGACTAATGGGAAGAGAGAGAAAGGTGAGAGCCCTAAAGCATGGCAAGATATGCTCAAAATATCTTATTATATGCTTTCGTGGAAATGACCCTATGTAACCCCCTTTGGACAAGAAATGCTTCAAAGATGGGAAAAATAAAAAAATTAAAAGTGGTAAAGTTTAAATCAGGCAATTCAGATCCAGGTATCCAAATCTACTAAATACACCTCCCTTGGCTTCAGAGAAGCAAGTGCCCTAAGGAATTCCCTAGCATTGTTTGCGAGCACACCTTATCTGCTCTGATCATAATCACTTTTTATAAAAGCACATCCTACTAGCTTAAGATACCCACCTAAAAAACAACTGAGCTTGACTGTTCCCTCTTGAACACAGGTAGACAAGTTTCTTAGGTGTTCAAGAAACATGGTTTAGTGTGCAAAAATCACAATATCAGTGTTGTGTTTTTCTCTGTTTGCATTGTAATGCTCTGAAAATATGTTATTTCTTGGAATGAAACATAATGTGAAACTTGGCTACAAACCTGTAGACTCTTCGTGGCCGCTATGAAGTAAACACGTGCTGAAGCATTTCAGTGAACTAGCTTAGAAACATGGGCACAGTCAGGATCACAACCTGCTGTGTAAGTCTAGATTAGTGGTTCTCAACCTTCTTAATGATGCAACTCTTTAATACAGTTCCTCCTGTTGTGGTGACCCTCAACCATAAAGTTATTTTCATTGCTACTTCATAACTGAAATTTGCTACTGTTATGTATCATAATGTAAATATCTGATATCTGAGCCCTGTGATAGGGTCATTTGACCCCCAAAGGGGTTGAAGTTTGAGCATCAGTGAGCATGATATTCCCACTGTGCTAGGAACAAAAACTGGTAGTACTACTCAACTCCAGTGTTAGGGAACCCAGCAAGATAGTTCAGTGAGTACAGGGGCTTGCCGCCAGGCCTGACAACTGAGTTTATTCCCCAGGACCCAGATGGTGGAAGGAGAAAACTTAATCCTACAAGAATCCTCTTACCTCCATATATGCACCATAGCACACAGACACACATACAATAATATCAATTAAAATATTATCAATTACAAATTTAAAAATCCTTAAATTTAAAAACTAGCAGTTCTTGGATATTTCATGAGTCAGATGTGAGTGTCACTATCATCCTCACTTACTGATGATGAAACCCCGGCTCAGAAAGGTTAAAGGACTTGCCTGAAAATACATGACTGGTAGGCACCTCTTCTGAGATTATACCTGGCTGCCTAGCATCCTGTTCTGATACTGTGTAACAAAGCAAAACACGATTTCCCAGCTGTTTATAGAGACACCATTTGTCACCAGGCATCACCTGCCTCTTAGGGGTAAAGCTCTGGGAAGCACACCTGGCCCGGCATCTGGCCTTTACTTTAACACAATAAAATGTGAGACGCAAAACTAGAGGGAAAATGTGGTAGGAATTGTGAAGGCAGAGCTCCTGCTGTTAGGAATGAGTACTGACACTAGTATTAAACTCTAGCATTGGAGGTGGGGGGGAGGGGGCTGTCGAGATGGCTCAGCCTGTAAAGGTACTTGCTGCCAAGCTTGACAACCTGAGTTCAATTCCCTATGACCCATGTAGTGGAGAAAATTGTTTTCTCAGATCTTGCAATAGCCATGTTATATAACACTCTATAAACTGAGGATCTTTAGAAGCCAATACTCTGGTTCCTCCTGTATATTATCAATAGCACACATCCCATTTATTGAGCTGTGATCTTCTTGCTAGGGTGAGTAGACATTTTCAGAAAGTTTAGAGCTTTGTCTCAGTAGGTGCTCTTCATTAATACAGATGCTTTCCTATTCATTTTGTGCAAGAAAACCATACACATGAAAGTTAAGTGGTCATCTGAGTTGGTATTATTTCTTTGCAAATTTACAGGGAAGAAATTTAATTTTAAAATCAATTCTAGCCCTGGACATTGTAACATTTCTCTTTTTTAAATCTTGGTTTTTATTTTTACTTCTTTTTTATACAATATATTTTAATTATGTTATCTGCTTCCGTTAACACTTCCTAGGTCCTTTCCACCTTTCTACACACCCAACATTGTTCTTTCTCTCCCTCTTTCAAAAGAGCCAAGAAACAAAATAAAAGAAACAACAACAGCTGGGCAGTGGTGGTGCATGCCTTTAATCCCAGCACTTGGGAGGCAGAGGCAGGCGGATTTCTGAGTTCAAGGCCAGTCTGTTCTACTGAGTGAGTTTCAGGACAGCCAAGGCTATATAGAGAAACCCTGACTCAAAAAACCAAAAAGAAAAAAAGAAAAGAAACAACAACAAACTCCCACAATAACACAGAATTGAAAATTTGAAACTGACAAGCAAACAGTAAGACAAAACAAAAGTACCAAAACAAAGCAAAATGAAAGAAAAAGCCCACAAAAATACCACTAAGTTCACTTTGTGTTGGTCAGTTCCTCCTGGGGATAGGGTCTGCCCTACTGTGTGGTAATATTTTCTAAAGTCAGGTCTGTATTAGATATTTGTGAAGATAACTCAGTATAAAATCATATAAAATTTAAATATATAATAAAAGAATACAGAATTGAACCATGGAAACAAATGATTAAAAAAAATTTCAAAGTGAACTTATAGCTGAATTTACATATTTAAAGTCTATGCTTCAGTAAAGACCTAAGAATGGTTACTTTATTTCTCCTTGTTAATATAAAGAACAGAGGTATGAGTCTGGAAAGATGGTTTAGCAGTTGAAAACATCTGCTACTCTTGTAGAGGGCTGGAGTTTTGTTCTCAGCACCCACATTATCATCCTACAACCACCTGTAACTCCAGCTCCAGGGGATCTGATGTCCTATTCTGCCCTCTAAAGCTACCTGCAGTCACCTGTGCACACACAAAGACATACATGTACAAAACCAGTATTTTTTTTTAAATCTTTTAAAAGGTTAAACCTCAGCTATCTGTTTTAATTGATGCTAAAAATTACCCAGCAAGTGTTGATTCTAACCAGAGGACCAACATCAGTGATATTATCTTCTGAAGGCTCTGTCTGTGGTGATTGTCACATGGATTAAAATAAAAATTACAGTCTCAGCTTGATATGTCTCTGGAGATGGCTGATAAAAGGAGTCGCTCCCACAATCTGAATTCCCTGGATGATTTGGAAATGTCACAGCAAATAATGGAGAGCTTTGGAGGGATGGAACAAGTTGATGAACCCTGTCAGAGCTGAGCGGTGTTTTTATCAGTTTCAAAGGATTTGCTGGGAGTACTCTCACAGCTCTAATCATTCTAAATAATAGATCTAGCCATTTCCTCTCTCATTAGACAAAATTAAAGCTCCCTGAAATTTTCAAAGAGTGTTGCGCCTGAGAAAGCTGATTTTAAAATCTCGGAGTTTGTAAGGAGGCCTCTGAGAACGTTGGTGCTCTCTAGAATCTCTGATGTAAACATCTGAATAACTTCAGAAACATTGGACCACTCAGGAAGGAAGCTGAGACAGCAGGCTTTGTTAAAAAGCTTTCCCATTAGCACTTGTGAGAGTTTGGGCTTGACTCATTTCCTCTGAGTTTAATTTTATCTGCTCAGTGGGCGATACACAGCACAAGAGTGTCCTAAGCTCGAAGAACTGTGCCTGGAAAAGGCTCAGCATTGTATGTGATGCTTAGGAATGATCTCAGTTGATCTGATGGCTACTTATACAGTGTAAGGTTTCCATGCTATTGTGCTCTTAGAAAAATTAAAGTCAGGACACAGTTGGGCTTTGATGGCTGCTGTGCCTCAAGCAGGGCCTGAGATTTATAGATTCATATCTGTCAGCTGAAGGACTGGCATTCCATTACTGTTCACAACGGAAGGGCCTCTTATTCTAAAATCTGATCCTTTATATACTAGCACATCTTCTTTCATTATATATTAGAACAATCCTATTGACATGTTGACATTCAATGGGTAATAAAAGAATCTTAAGAATAACTCTGTACCTACATATTTCATAGGTGAAATCAATAAATTCTGAGAATAATACAACCTACCAAAATCCATGCAAAGAGAAATAGCTAATGCAAATCAGAATCCGCTATGATATCTGAAAATGTTGAATAGGTAATTAACAACTCTCCAACAGAAAGCAGCAGATCTAGATGAGCTTCCTTTAGGGAGAAATTACAGACTGTCTACATTTTAATATCCTAACCAGAAAATGGAAACAGATGGAATACTTCCTAGTTCATTCTGTACGATTAGTAGTACCCTAATGCAAAATCCCAAATACATTCCACAAAGGAAAACTGGAGCCTAAATCTCTCTTTAACATAAAGGCAAAGTTCAACAAATTATGATCAAATAATACAGCAATGTATTAAACTAACTCTACAACATGACCAAGTAGTAATTATTCTTCTCTCCATTTCTGTTCAACAGAGCTCTGGAAGTGCAGCCAACAGGATATGACAAGAAAAGCATAAAACTGTCTTTGTTTCTAGGTGCACTTGTCCATGTAAAAGAACCCCAAACTCAGTGACATGGAGAATAGAAAAGCCAACTGATTTTTTTATTTTTATATATCAACAATGATTGGATTTTGAAACCAGAAACACATAGACCATCTGTATTAGCATATGAAAGAAATAGTTATAAATGTATCAAAAATACTTGTAAGATATATGAAGAAAAATATAAAAACTTCACTGAACTTAGAATCTAGCATTTATTTAATTTCCTTATACCCCTTTTTCAGAGGTCCATTTATATTGTATAAATCATAATTTGTAAATGTAACCTTGGACTGAAAAGGTGGTTAGTGGTTAGTGGTTGCTACTATTTTGGAGATGACCCAAGGTCCACTCTCAGAACCAATATGTTGGCTTACAACTATCTGTAATCTGAGTTCTAGAAGATCAGATGCTCTCTTCTGGCTTCTATGGCACCAAGGCATACCCATACATGCACTTAAATACTCATTCATATAAAATTAAAATAAATAAATATTTTAAAAATATCCATGCTCTGATGACCTTATAAAAGTATATTTACAGATAGATCCGTGACCAGTCTTAAGATATCCTCATGGTTTTCTCAGTAAAAAATAGTAGATTTTCCCAATATAGAAGATCTTTTAGGTGGTACTGTATCTTCTGAGAAACACCCACAACCACCCACTTTCTACAGCCATGTCTCTAAGCCATATGGCCCAGGAAAATTTGTCAAGTTCTCTGAAAATTTTTCTATGACGAGAAATATTATTAATGTATCCCTTATTAATTAATAATGAACAATAGCTAATATAGTACTTCTACTTTAATACCTTTTATATGGTAAATACTTAGTAGCCATTTGCTGTTCTTTGTTTTATTTTTTACTGAATCAAATATATCCTACAATGGGCAAATTATCATGGCATTTCTACAAGTAAAATATAACATTGGATTCTCTGGGTGTTATCTTTCTACAGTTTTTAAATGTCTATAATTTATTCTTTATCACATAAATATAATATTTATAAATATATATTTGCAAAATTGCTATTCTTAAAATATTTATTTTTAATACATTTAAATTTATCATAAATTATATAAGGGAAATTTCTACAGTTTCATTAACAGATATCTATGACCCAAGGTCAAAGAAGATTCTATTGGAGCAAAGTTTTGAATTTGAAAGTATACAGACATTATCAGTGACAAAAATCCTTGTATCATGTCAAAATTATGTAGATCATTTGTTGTCATTGTAATTGGATAAAAAGAAAATGGAACTGAGAAAATATTCAAAAGTACTTCAAGTGGCTCAGTGTTTGAGAAAGCCTACTGCTCTTGCTGAGGACTGGAGTTTGGTAACCAGCACCCACATTAGACAGCTCATAGCTACTTGTAACTCCAGCTCCATGGGATCCAACACCTACCCAGGTTTCAGTGAGCATGCTCATGCATACAAACATAACATTTAAATTTTAATAAAATAGTTTCTAAAAATAAATAAATGAAAAATAGCCCATATTCACAGATAAAAACAATAAGTACTGTTAAGATGGCCATATCTAGAAGTAGAGTTATAGAAAAAATGCAGTTTCCTCTTAAAAGTCCAGCTCACTACTTTGCATCAGTTTAAACCTTGTCCTAAAATGAAAATGTAAAGTCTTATAAATATGCAAAGAAGTCTAATAAAAAAAGAAACATCCAATAAACATCTTAAGTAAGAACCAAGTATAGTTTAATTTGATCCATTATTGTATAGCAATACAGCAATGAAGATCTTGCTAAACGGACAGAGGATAGGCAGATAGATACACAGACAAAAAGAACATGCTAGAAATAATCCTCACACATGCTCAATTGATTTTCAACAAGTATGTTCAGTTAACAGTTTAATTATATGGTAGAAAAGAAATGCCTAAAATCTGTTTTATCAAATGAAACTACAACACTCATAGGAAATTTAGATAGGTAGGTAGGTAGACAGACAGACAGACAGGCTGGTATGGAACAGCCACACATCTAAAGGCCAAAAAGAAAGGATGGGGACAACTGGGACTACAAACTATACTGTATGTAAAAATTAACTCAAATGTATAGGCCTCGTTATAAGAGCTCAACCTATTAAAGAAGAAAGCAGGATAGATGTTCATGATTATTGACTGGGCAATGGTGTCTTAGAAAAGACACCAAACAATATAACTGTTGTGCAACAAAATAATATATCAAAAGACATCAAATTTTTCCACCTTGTGTGACACTACAAAGAAAGCAAAATGGTCCGGGAGAAAATACTTCTGAGTCACATATAACAAAAGACAATCATAGCTGCTGTGTATGTATAATATACATGTGTGTATGAACTATGAACTTACAACTGAATCAGAAAATGACAAACAGAAGTTGTAACATGGGCAAATGATATGAGCAGCCATTTCTCCAATGCCTATGTATGGATGACCAAATCACACATGAGAAGATATTCAGTATCATTGATTATTATGCAAATTAAAATCACAAGAAACACTTTGAACCACAGGAGGATAGCTACAGACAGAAAGACAAACAAGAACCAATATTGGTGAGAATGAGAGGACTTGAGAACCCTCCAGCTGTATTGATTCAAGAGTCAGGTAACTGAGACTTTGGACAGAGTTCAACACTTACTCAGAACATTACAGGGCATGATCCAGAAGCCAGCATTTGCCCTCTCTGGTGGATACTTCTGAAGTAAGAAGTCTAAGTCTTAGAGGATATGTCTAAAATTGAAAGAACGATAATTAATTTAGGCATTAAAATGTCACAGGCTACTTCTGTATCTGTGGAAACTGTCAGTACTATGGGGGAGCAAAAGTTCACTGCATCTCTACTGATATCAGCACTAGCTTAGTTCAGTTTGCCATTGTTATTTGCCTGCTCAGAAGACTGTAATTTATATCCTATTGTGCAATCAAGGTAGACTTGCATATTTGTATGTGACACAGTATCTTACCATTTTGATAAATACGGGGCTGTGGTTGAGTTTTCTTCCCTGAGAAAGTACAAAGGTTTCCTTAGGCAGTTGGATCGCTGGGTAAGAAAAACCTATATACTTCACATTCTAACTCAAACTCCCTGATGTCTACACCCCTTGTTCCAAGTGGAGAGACATATTTTGATCCCAACATATCTGTTGTGCCATCAAGGAAATTCCCATCTCTGTTGCTTTGTCTAAGTCTTGGCTATATTGTTTAAAGTTCCTTTATCTTTCTTATTATAAATTGATGTATGGGAATTAAAGGTTTTGGAGCTTGAACGGAGGGACTCTGTCTTGCTCCCAGGTATCTCTATCTCTGTCTCTTTTATCTGTCAGTTCCCTCCTCAGGACTACGCTGAAGACCCTGTGGGCCGGGGCATTTGTCCAGACATGTCTTGTAGCAGAGTAGTCTTCCAAAGACTCAGAACCAATAACAGGATTGAGCCCAGCCCTCTGACCACAGAACTCAGGCACAGTAAAACTCCCAATCTGTCTGCTGTGGCCTAGGACCCAGCATCAGAACAGAAGTAGGAATCTCCCAGTAAACTTCTCTGTTTTGGGAATGCCTGGGAAATCACAGAGCATTCACCCTGCAGACTCAGCCAGAACACCAGTACTCATCCAGAGTACTCCAGACTGAGCCAGAGTACCACATATGGTTGAAATGATTTCATAGTTTACATTTAATGTTGCAGTGCATGCTTTAGGTTGAGTCTCCTGACTTTTAGTAGATTGAGCTGTACTGAGTTGTGCTGTCTCATACAAATAAACTTCCTCTTTCCCTCCCTCTCTCCTTTCTGTTTAGGGTCTGACTCTGTATAGCTTCAAGATTGTTCTGAGAGTAGGATAGATGACCATAGTTTGCCTGTCTCTTTCTCCCTCCCCCACCTCTGTTCTTCTCTTGGTCTCCTCCTCATATTACTTCTTCCTTCCCTCCTTCCCCTGCCTTGCTTACACATTCAGAATATTTTAGATCCATTTTAAATTACTAAGACCATGCATCAACACTTCCCAACTAACTCTCCCATGTGTAGCTAGGAAGCTCTGTGTTGACTTGTTCTTGAATCTTCCACCAAAATTTGAAACCACAATTATACTGATAGAACGGTAAGGTGGTTTTTGTTGGTGGTGGTGGCTTTTTGTTTTGGTTTGGTGTGTGTTGTAAAGGAGAATAGATTATTGATACTTGTACAAAATAATCCCAATAATGAGCTTGTAGAGGGCAGATATTAGATATTCTAAATTTGCAAGGAAAATCCATTGACCTTTCTATGAATTTGTTTAATAATCACTCTGGCATTTTCTTGCTTAATTGAATTGAAAAAGTAGTCATAAGGTTTGTCTAGGCCCTATTAACTAATTATTATATAAAGTTGAAAGCCTTGTTTAAGGAACTCCTATTTTAACAAGTAAGAATCACTTGAGCCATGAAAACTTACCTGTAAGGGTGATGTGTCCATTCCTGTCTTTCTGCTTCTCATAGGGGTGTGCTACTGGGCATGATGGACATTTCTGGTCCATTTCCTTGGTAATGAGCACAATGCTGTTGGAAGATAGACTTTGTTGGAGTTCAAGGATCCAATAAAGCCTTACTTGTGTCTCTAAGGATCCTCACCTCATCACTGATGAGGAGAGGTAAATAGTCAAGTGGGTTGTGTTTGCCTCTTATGGACTGGCTTTCTCTACTTTCAATACTCCACAGAAATGCCTCCTGCTAACAGGCAATAGAACTAAATAGACCATAAGTGTGCTGGGAAACCAGGGCGTGGTGATTACAGACAGCTGCTGCTCCATTTGTTCATAAACCTAGCAGTTTAGGGGAGGGTTGTTTGCCTCCAGGACAAAGTCATAGCAGGATGGCACAGCAAGTGTCTGAGCTAGGTCTACTAAAGTCCCTGGTGTGGCGTACAAGTCTGAGGTTCCTGGGCCTCAAGGTCTAAGACTACATCCATCTGTCTACACCTTCCTTCAATGGTGTTGATTGGCCTGGTTTGGGCTTCTATGTGGTTTCTTCAGGCAAATGTATAGCTTCTATCTCTTTTCCACTTGATGTCCCTTGGGAACATGTCTACATTAAGATTTCTGCTATAAGAAAACATGATGGAAGGTCATCAGACACAAGGATGTCTCTGTAGGAATATATCCTCACAAAACTGCTCATAGGCTGTTGACATCTGTGAAGTCCATGAAGACTATTCACTTCCCTCCCTCTATGCCTCCCCACCTTCCTTCCCATAGCTCCCTCCCTTCTTCCTTTCCCCTTTCCTTCTTCCATCTCCTTTCTCCTCCCTCTTCTAGTTACCTCCTTCATCCCTTTAATTAAATGCCACAATGACAAATGTTTCTGTTATCTATACTCGTAGGGACCTAGCTCTCTTGCTTCACTTAATTTTCAGATTCCTTTGACACTTTCATCAAGTATTTATTTATCAACTACTATTCCCTCAGCTGTTATATATGCCCTGTAACTTCAGACCATGTTGGTTAAAATACTATCCAGTTTTTTCCTGTTTCCACTCTCCTGGCATCAGAAAAGCTAAATAGCAAGGACAGCATGTACTTTACTTTACGTACATAAATCCACTTATTCCTTACAAGAGCCCCTGTATGCTCCAGTACTGTTCCCACATCTTTTCTCCAGAAAAAGAAACCAAGTTTAAAGCCAGGCTCCAGACAACCTAAGTCTAATCCCTGGAAACCATGTGGTAGAAGAGCAGACTCCTGCAAGGCCTCCATATGTGTGCTGTGCCATGCACAGTTGAACACAAATAAATAAATGTAATAAAAGTTTTTAATGATGATTTAAAAGAGACTGTGCATAAAAAGAGCTTAATACAGTGTCTGGAAAGTAAGTAATGGCCATCATTATTGTCTGAGCTCTATTCAGAATGGCAGTACCATGTCAGTTTGCAATATTAAATAAATAACCAGTACTATTTATTCATGTTAAATATCAGCACAATGAACACCAGCCATAAGACACACAGGCAAGTACCACCTAAAACCACCCCACCATCTTAGAGTCTCATAGTGTTCTAGATTTCAAAAGAAGAGATCTATAAGACAAGCAGTGACATCAGTCACAAGTCAAGAAAGCATCGAGCAAGTCAGTCTCTCTGAAGAAAAGACATGGAGATGAAAGTGGCACAGTGAGGGCCTTGTCCGGGGTTGGTGTGGACTGAATATGAGGAGCAAATACCTCATCCAGCAAGTGAGGAGGCGCCTCCATGAAGGAGGAAAGGAGGTCTAATAGTGGGGAAAAACATGCAGTTATGACAGGAGAAGAGAGGAGGTATCTATATGCCATAGTGAAGATCAGCAGCATGGGTTTTTTGAGCTTTCTTTATTGGATGCTTTGTTTCAAGCACTGTTCAAGTTTCTACTATGTGCCTTCTTTAATTACCAGGACTTGATGAGTTGTCTGCTTTTACAGGACACCTATTGGCTATCCTACTTTTCTAGTCCAACAGAGGCCAGGATGAGGTGAATTTTCAATAAATACTTGACTCATCTTAGTGACCATAAATGTATGAATACCTACATTCTCAACAAGTCCACGTACTTAAAAACACATGAGAGTGAGGAGCTGTGGAGATGGCTCAGTGCGTAAAGCACTTGTGTCAGGTAAGAACCTGAGTTCCAATCCCTGGAATCTACATAAAAGTTTGGGAATGGCGATATACACTAGTGATCTCAGCAATGAGGAGATAGAGGCTGGTAGAACCCTGAGTATAGCAAGCCAGGGAGCCTAGGCTACATAAGACCATCATCCTATCTCATGTAGTCCAGACTACAAAGATACCAACACTGCTCCTGAAAAAAGCAAGTTTCTAATAGCATGATTGACAAAAACACATAGACACACAAGGATGGAAGCCCCTTATGGGAAAAAGAGAGATGTCAAAAGGGCAAGAAAAGACTTGCCCTTCAGGTTTCAGCAAAGCAACTAAAAATTCATTGTAGAATTGTTTTATTGGCTAAGAAAAGTTAATTCTGTACTGGTATGAGATTGGACATGATTAACAATAGATTCCTCAGCTTCCAATTTAACCTCAGCCATTTGCAATAAGACAAACGGGCAAGAAATGATTTGAAGTTTAAAATACAGATCTATTCTGCATGAATGGAAATTGTTAAATGAGAGGGAAAAAAACCACTTGGATGCAACTCTTGTTCCATTTAATTCAGGTCCAAGAAAAACTCATTTCTGAGTTACTTCATCTTTATTCAGTGAACCTCTGAATTTTAGTTGTTTTGGAGAAAATGTCAGTGATTCAGGCTGGTCTTGAACCTAATATGCAGCCATGGTAGACCTTGAACTTCTGATCCTCCTGCCTCTACTTCCTGGGGGTGGCTGGGGTTACCAGCACCAGTTTCCTGAGTGCTGAGGATCGATCTCAGGGCCTCATGAATACTAGGCAAGCCACTGCCACACGAACATTTACTTATCTTACAAAGACCACTATTTTCCTAACAGTTTTATAAGGAAAATGAAATTTTTAAGAAAATGTTTCAAAGTAAGTTAGATTTTGTTCATTAACTATGATTGCTGATGTTCTTAACTTCACATTTGCTACTGAAAAGTCCACTTCAATTCAGTGGATTCGAAAAATGGTTTCTGTGACTGTCAAGAGCTGCTCATCATCCTGAAGCTTGGAAGGACTCCTGCAGGTGCATTGTTATCATAATGTTATCACCATGTCTTAAGAAGGAAATGCCTTTTCAAGTAGACTTTTTGGGCTGTATATTCATAATATCCATTACATTTGAAGAGAATTCCAATATCGTTTTATTGGATTGATGCATTTCTCACAGATATGTCAAAGAATAGAAAGTTTTGAAGAGCCAAATGCAAACAGAGTCTATATCAGAAAGATTTTCAAAGTGGAGTTTCCATGGGGTCTATTCTGACTACCTATTCATGTATCAACATACTTGGATCAGAGAAGATTCCTGGCGGGAAGTGGGAAAAAACAAAATTCTCCAAGACCTCAGTAGATGAAAGGCCTCAGCTCCCATGTTAGGAAGCAGCTGTAAGAGATATGGACTACTCCTGCCAAACACACACTGGTGAACTACAACGCTTCATTTTTGATGGCTGTGCACCCTCTACTTTGCTACACATCTTCCTGCTAGCTCAATCACTACAGTTTTAGTGCCGCAGTGACCTCCCACAATTGTCCTTATCCACAGTATGACACTTCAGATGTGGGATGTATCCCCAGCAAACCTTAAACTCACAACATGACACTAGGAACTATAGGTCCATTAGTTTCCTAGGACCTTTTATTCTAAGTAATTGAAACTTTGTCCCTGACCAACATCAAACCATTACCCTGCCCCACCCAATAACCAGGATTCCACTCCCTCTTACCCAGGGCTTTGCTCCCAGCTTCCTTTCTCTGCTGGCACCTCCAGACTGCTCCCTCTTGGCTAATCGTCTATCTCGGTAAAGGGGACTCTTCGGCAATGACATACACCCCACCTATTTCCACCCTAGAATCTTTGTCCAGTTAACCTCTCAACATCAAACACCTAGTCTGCATATTTAAATTCCAAGGTCTTTATGATACTTCCACCTACACACAGAAAGCTCATATTAAATTGGAAAGGTCAAATCACCAAAATAAAGCTATTCTCCCTGAACCAGAGCTTCCTCAAACCCCCCAAAGCTCAGAGATTGGCACCATCAGCAGCATGATATGCCCACCAGAAGCCCAAGAACCAATTCTGACTACCATTCCTGGTTACTAGTCCATGAAACATAGCAGCACATCTGACCACTCACTTCAGACCTATTCCATGTTATTTTTGTCTTTTTGGTTCTTGTGCCCTCACCCTAGACCAAACTACCATCTTCTTTTAACCTAGAATACTGTCCAATCTTTCTAATTGATCTTTTCTCTGATACTGACCTCTGATCCAACCTTCACAGTAAACTTTTTAACTTGTAAATCTGCCTCTATCTCTCTCTAGCTTAAAATCTTGATATAGATGCACGGTGGTGACACACACTGATAATCCCAGCACCCTGGAGGCAGAGGTAGACAGATCTCTAAGTTTGAAGTCAGCCTGGTTTAAAGAACAAATTCCTGGGCTGCCAAGGCTACACAGAAAAACCTGTCTCACAAAACAAACATCTTGTCATAGATCTGGTAATGAAGAACAAAGCATTCCAAGGAACCTTTAAATGCCTTATGATCTGGTCCAGGGCTGCTGTGATCTAGACAGGATCTAGAATCCTCTAGGAAACAAACGTGAGCATATCTATGTGAGAGGTTGTATATTGGATTAGTTGAGGCCAAAAGACTTCCCCTAAATGTACATGTCTCTATTATGTGGGCTGGAGTCCTTGGAATGAGACAGTAAGTTGAATACCAGCATCCACTGCTCTTGGCTTCCTGACTGATTTTCCATGTTATCTAAATAAGTATTCCCTGTGAACACAGGATGTCCCATTGGCTCAAAGTTGCCCAAAGAATCACTTACTTTCCCATTAATGGTTGCAGCCCTGATCTGCATCATTAGGAGGGTTCTCATTATTACCATTCTGACAAGCATAAAGGTATCCCAAAGAAACACTTGCATTTATTCCTTCTGCTGTTAGACAATTTAAACAATGGAAATAGAATGTCCTCAGGCATCTCATACTGGAAGAAGGAAAAGGCAGAAATCCTGGGAACAGCCTGAGGGTGATCTTGTGTCCTGGAAAGAGATTTCACACTCTGATAACTTGTCAGACCACAACCAAGGAAGACTTCAGCAGAGATGATGCTGGGTCAGTGATGCATAGACCACACCTTGATCAGGACTTGCTTCCCTAAATGTGCTTCTTGCCCTCTGTTTAAACCCAAACCTCATCTCAGAACCATGAACATGGATTTGGGAGGATGACTAGCTCTTTGTCCCTCTTCTCAACATGGCCACACTGAATAAATCTCCTCTTTCTACTTTTCACTGTTATTCTATTTGGAATGAATGACTGAGCCTAGTTTCTTCAGGATGCCAGAGCCTGGTCCTAACAATTCTAGTAACACTATCTGCCCTTTATATACCTTTTGCCCCCTGAATTGTCCAGGCAATCTGGTAAGCTAGAAAGGGGGGAAGGTGAGGAGGCTAGAGAAAGAGGTACCCAAGCAGGAATGGACCTGGAGTCTCCTCTCAGCCTCCTGTGTACTGTGAAAGGCATGTTGGTACCCTTCATCATGACTAGTACACATAATGATTTGAGCCACATGAATAAATGTCTACCTATGCTTGTGTGGCACTCCAAAGCAGAAGCCACACCTATCATTAGTGCTCAAATAATCTAACGTTCCCCTAAATGCATATAAATTAGCATTCATATCCTTGTCTTGTAAGAGTAGTAATAAGCGTGTATTAAGGGAGAAAAGTTCTGGTCAAGAGAAGAGGATCTCTTGCCTGGGTAGAGACCTCACATTCTAGTTGGACCATCAATCATCTGGCCAACAGTCCAACCATAAGAATGTGAATTCACCTTAAGCCATGCTAGGGATAGGCAAATCATTTTCCTTTAATGAGACACTGTATTTACATGTCCAGAGTTCCACTCCTAGCACAATGACCACAGTGACCACAGCCATGCAGCCTGGAAGTCTGTCCACCTTTCTAATTATTCAGAAAAGTAAATTTTCTCTTTTCTTCCTTCTCTTTCTTTCTAAACATGCTTTCCTTAACCTTGTGTGGTTTCCCAACATTTTGAACTTAATTACTCTCTGTCTCTAAAGTTCCCTTCCCTGACGTAGCTGCTTGGACACCACCATGTGTCTGGCCTTCATGCCAGCATACATGTCAGAGAATTTTTCCTTCATTCTCCAGCTGTGGAAAGCTGCTGAGATTTATGGGTTGCCTGCCCTGGGAGTTTTCCTTTTAAACGCTAATGAAACTGTCTTCAAGCTCTCATTTGAGTTAATTCTTAAATTATACTACTAATGAGACTAAGAACCCCAAGAAGGGACATGGATTCATGGATTTCACTTGTTTTAATTGACAACCACAAAGGAACTTTCAAAGAATTCATATATATATATATATATATATATATATATATATATATATATATATATATATATATATATATATATAT
>CM052714.1:71691910-71717375 GCA_028551405.1 Uromys caudimaculatus
CAGTAAGCCCAAGGGATCCTCTTTCCCTCTCCCTCTCCCTCTCCCTCTCCCTCTCCCTCCCCCCTCTCTCTTTCTCTCTCTCTCTCTCTCTGTGTTTGACTACTTGGTCTCCAATTGGTAGAAATTTTTGGGAAGGGTTAGATGGTATGGCCTTTTTGAGGTGGTATGTCCCTGAGGATGGGCTTTGAGGTTCCAAAAGACTCATATAATTCCTAGTGTCTTTCTCTGTCTTGCAGCTATAAATCACATGAGCTATTCATTTGCTCCACAATCATGATCTCTAACCCTCTGAAACCATAAGCCAAATCAAATGCTTTCCTTTAAATGTTACTTGATCATGGCGTTTTATCACAGCACTTAAAAAGTTGTGAAGACATGGACTTTCAAATAAATGGCACCATGACCCACTTTTTGCTTGGGCTCTGGGCATTGAACTAAGATCCTTGTGCTTGTATTACAAAAACTTTACTGAGCTGTCACACCAGCTCCTGGACATTCTCTTTTAAATATACAAAATGTAAAAGAGTCAAATATACAAAATATAAAAGGTAATCTAGAACTGATTTAGGATACTGATTTAGAGGATGTGTGGGTTCTATACAAAGATTGCCTGGGCCATTTTATTTGAGCCTCTGTTAGTCTCTCATAGACACCAAGGACAATTACCCTAGCTTTATCTTTATCACCAGAGCTATTGCCTAACTCAGCTCTCCTAAAAGAAGCTATCAGAGACCAAGTGCTTCTATTCTTCAGGGACTTCAGCTTTTCCCAGGACACCAACATCTATCCTTGGGGACTGCCATTAAGTTCCCTTGGGAAGTTACAAGGCACTCATCTGGATCTTCTAGTAGAGACAATACAACAAATGTGATTTGTAGAAATACACCCCAGGACACATTAATAAAGGTAAACCCAGTCATACTGAGCCTGCATCTCACCATATCTTATCATGCCTGTTCTGAATTTCTCTCTCTCTCTCTCTCTCTCTCTCTCTCTCTCTCTCTCTCTCTCTTTTCTTGCTTCTTTTTTTTAATTGGATATTCTTTATTTACATTTCAAATGTTTCCCCCTTTCCAGGTCTCCCCTTTGGAAATGCCATATCCCATCCACCTTCCCCCCACTTCTATGAGGGTGCTCCCCTACCCACTCACTCCCATCCTTCCTTCCTGGCATTCCCCTACACTGGTGCATTGAACTCCCTCAGGCCCAAGGACTGCTCCTCCCACTGATGTCCAACAGGGCCATCCTCTGCCACATAAGCCCTGGGTATTCTTTGGCCAGTGATCCAGTCCCCGGGAGCTCCAGGGGAATCTGTCCAGTTGACACTGTTGCTTCCCCCATGGGGCTGCAAACCCCCTCAGCTCCTTCAGTCCCTTCTCCAACTCCTCCATCTGGGACCCCGAGCTCAGTCCAATGGTTGGCTGCGAGCATTCTCCTCTGTATTTGTCAGGCTCTGACAGAGCCTCTCAAGAGACAACAGTATCAAACTTCTAAACACCATATGGACAAAGTCTGTGTATCATTTCCTTCATCTTACCTTAGTACCTCATAATGGTAAAGCCACCTAGTAGGGCTAAATTTCTTTTTTTAATTAAATTGAAAATAAAACCAAACAGACCAAGGTTATGAGTCATGTTTTAAACATGTAACCAAAAACAACTTAGTTTTAAGAAAATAGTATTTTAATTTTGGACCAGGGAAATAGCTCCATAAATTTGGGCTCTTGTTACCAAGCCTGAAAACCTGAGTTTGGTTCTTGGTTGGAAGGAGAGAATGGTCTCATACAAATTGTCCTCTTACCTCCATGTGCATTTAAAATATTTTATTTATTGGTACAGATACTGTCTATGCAAATACTCCATTAATATTTACAGATGAGTTTTATTTTTTTAATTGAAGTTGTCTTACACTTTTTTATCATGGACAAAAGTCAGTGGGAAGGTTTTCTAATTCATCTCAATCCACAGATAGTGTTTTGTTTTTATCAAAATGAGGCAAATTATAATTAAATGAGATGAATTCCCCCGAGGCTGTGTCAAGGATTTTAGTGTAGTTTAGGGACATTCATGGTGCTCCATAAAGATGCTCTTACTTACAGCTGAGAACACTGTAATCCACAGAGGCAAATGTGCAAAGTCACATGATTAGCTCATCACTAATTAACAACATATTAGCTGGGACTATACTTTCAGTGTGGTTGAGGCTTGGTCCTCAAAAAAGTGTTGAGAAACGGGGTGATCTCAAAGAAAGCATTGGAATCATGGAACCAGCATGTGGTTTTCTATGGGACAAGATCATTTATGTTAGTCTAGAAACTAGCTTACATTTCTAGTGCCTGGATCGGGTGCAGATAGAGTGGGGATCATTTTGGAATTCAGCTCTGTAGGCCTATTGTCTTTCTTCTCTCACCATGTTAAACCTTTGCTATCAGAACTTTGTTGGAAACCAACAACTTAGTTTTAAGAAAGTAGTATTTTATTTTTGGACCAGGGAAATGACTCTGAAGGTATGGGCTTTTGTCACCATGCCTGACAGCCCAAATTTGGTCCCTGGTTGGAAGGAGATAGTTGACTCATACAAATTGTTCTCTTACAAGTTGTCATACATATGTCTGTACTATTACATCTGTCCTCCAGAACCATGAACTAAATAAACCTCTTTTCTTTATGCCCAACCTTGGGCATTTTATTATAGTAATTCAAAACAGACTGAGTCGATTGCTAACTTTCATATGCTAACAGTGATGAGATTGGGAGATGAAGAGGGAATACATTGTACACTTAGAACTACACAGGCTGTGTGGAAGCTGGGTCCCCATGTTTCCTTAAGCTCAGGGAAAAGCTTTCTTTCCCAAGCAGGAGACTTTTTGAAATGACCTCTGCCCTCTTTGGGGATGGAAGTGGAATGTTATGCAGTGCTTGGTGACACAAGCAAGTACCCATCAATTCTAGACCCTCAGAGTCACTTACACAGTAATATAGGAACAACCTCTTATGAAAGTTTGGTAAAAAAAAAGAAAGAAAGAAAGAAAGAAAGAAAGAAAGAAAGAAAGAAAGAAAGAAAGAAAGAAAGAAAGAAAGAAAGAAAGAAAGAAAAAAAAAAGAAAGAAAGAAAGAAAGAAACTGGTATATCGACCATTGTCAAAGTCATACAAATAACATTCAACCCAACAGCATTACCCAACCCCCGCATGACTGACTTTGAATCCACTCTCCTTCATTTCCAGCCAGCGCTGAATTATCTATGCCTGAGAGCATGAAAATTCAGTGCATAAATCAAAAACAAGTTAAGCTTTTTTTTTTTTTTTTTTTTTTTTTTTTTTTACCTCCATGCTGTTGCAGAAATATCAATTTGCCACATCATTTAGCAGCAAAGGAGAAAGCTCCAGATGGATCAGAGAAGTCTGAGCAATGAGCTTGATGACTTGGGAATAATACTTGGAATTTCTGACCAAACTGAATTTTTTACTGCTTCACAAAAACTCTATTAACATGTGGAATGAGTTCATGGCAAGAGCACATACCAATGTCCTTCTCTTACAGCCTGTTTTAATTGCATTTAGTTTTTAAAATTTATTTGTTTACATCTCAAATGCTTTTTCCCTTCTAGTCCCCCCTCACAGTCCTTTCCCCAACCCCCTTCCCCTTATCCTCTGAGAGGGTGCCCCTACACACATATTCCCCCATGGTGGTGCATCAAGTCACTGCAGAATTAGGCACATGCTCTCACACTGGGGCCAGACAAGGTAGCCCTGTTGGGGAACTGATTGCACTGTCAAGGTACAGCTTTAGGGACAGCCCCGCTCCAGTTGTTGGGGGATCCACATGGAGACTGAGCTGCACAATTGCTACGTATGTTTTGGGGACATCAGTCCAGCCTGTGTTTGTTTTAGCATTTACTTCTAATGCTTTCCTATAACTGATCCTTTGGACTACACCAACACCACCAAAATTTCTGTCCTTTTATTCATTTTTACAACTTACCAATGGCTGTCTACACTAATACAAAATCCAGTTTTGTATCTATCTTCTATTTCTTTATTGACAGCTTGATACCACCAAGAGTCAACTGGGAAAATCGAACTTCAGTTGTAGAATTGCTTCTGCCATATTAGCCTGTGGTTGTATCTCCAAGGCATTTTCTTGATTGCTAACTGATAGAGGAGGGCCCAGCCCACTGTGGGTGGCATGATCACTCAGCAAGGGGTTCTAGCCCACGTAAGAAAGCCAGCTGAGAAAGCCCGAGAGGGAGCCAGCAGCACTTCTCCATGGTCCCTACCTCCAGGTTCCTGCATGAGTCCCTGCCTTCACTTTCCTCAAGGAACCATGACCTGGAAGGAAGGCAACTAAACCCTTTCCTCCTCAAGTTGCTTTTGATTAACATGTTTTATGACAGCGACAGAAAGTAAACTAGAACCTGTGGCAAGCAAGAACTTAAGGGTCTCAACCACACAGAGGAAAATTCCTATGCAAATATCAGTAGAAGATGCAGCTTCTAGGGACTATCTGCTCCAGAGAAAGCCTCTGGCCACAGGGTCGGAGAGATGGCTCAGCTATTAGAACAAGTGCTCCTCCTGAAGCCAGCACAGGGGATCAAATGCCCTCTTCTGGCCTCTATAGGCAACTGCACTCATGTATACAAGAACGCCTACCCCCAGGCCTCCCACCCCACCCCACCCCCACAAATTAGAAAAGGGGAAAAAAAATCCCTTAATGACAGATGTTTATCAGTAAGCTAGAGGAATTGTAAGTCTAATCACCAAAACATATATGTATGTGTGTATTATGTATGTATGTATATATGTGTGACTTATATACATACAAATATGTGTGTATATATTTGTATGTGTACTTATATGTATGTATATATATATGTATGTGATATATATATTACAACAGTGTTTATAAAAGGCAAATCTCGTTAAAAAGAAAAACTAAGTTCATGCATGCATGCGTGAGTCTTCTGTTTCCTTGAGTGCAAAGAAACGCATGGCGTGACACTTGATAGCCCAACCCAATTTGAGATGAAATGATCCACGGTGTCAGCAAGCAATTTGGAAAGAGAGGGATAGATCGGATCCTCCTGCCCATTTCCTCATTTCTGCTTGGTGAAAGCAAAAGCAAAGGGGACTTTCGAGAACTGTCCTTTGCTATTGAAAGTGAGATGATTGCCTTGGCCCTTCAAAAATGTTTTGTATTATTAATTTTTCACTAATGACATTTTGAAAATGCTATGTTAAATTCCTGCCAGAGCCTTGCTCTCAGCAGTGGCAGTGGGGGGTACTCTAATTAGCATGACCCCAGTCTCTTACACAGATTGGACTCATTCATTACCCAGTGCCGCAGCCAATTCCCATCTTAGATCCACAAGAGAGTTTTCTGCAGCTGTTAGCTAAATTTGCCCTTGTGCTGATTTCCATCCTTTCGGGAGGTCTGCCTACGGTAGTTTAAGTATGCACAGAAGGCAAGAGGCGGGTGTGGGTTGCCATTCACCAAAGGAGCCTAGAAGAGGCCCCTAGTCAGTTCCCAGGAAAGACCCTTCCTAAGAAAGATCTGCAAGGCACTTTGACCTGGAATTCCCCAGTCACAGGTACAGGCCTAAGAGATAACTGTGTGCATGCTTCTTCAGAATTTGTAAGCATGCTACTTTACACTTTATCCATACTGAGTCCTGTCGGTGGCCCTAGGGCTTCCAAAGTGTTTGGGGCCCAAAGGTCTTACTGAAATATTGTTAAAGGGCATATTTCAGGAAGAAAAATGAGCCAAAACAAAGGACTGGGTGATAGGCCATCACAGAAAGCATAGAAAATTGGAGAGTAAATCAACTCCAGATACAAACTAAATGTAATGATTAACACTTTTGTGTTTATCAAGACTTAATCAGATTTTAGATTAATAACAGAATAAATGCAAGAAATTCAGAAAAAAAGTGAAGGTGTTTTACTTATTCTCATTTATATAATAAATGTTTAGAGAGTTGATAAAGAACCAAGATAGGGTATGTGGAGCTTGGGAATGCAGAGTAGACCAGCACTGACTTAGTTGCAAAAGCTCTCAGGTGCGCCCATGGTGTAATATGCAAAATAATGAAGCTAGGCTTCCCTGGACTCAGGTCATAGAGTGGTTTGTGTCTGAAAGCAGCAGGATTCAGATTCCATAGGCTTCACGTGCCCTGGGCCAGCTTTATTAGGTTCTTATAGAGAGACCAAAGGCTCTGAAGAGACAGTCTCAAATGGAAAGTGACATGAACCAGACATAGCATGATCCCATGTTTGCTCAAGGTGTCCATGCCAGGATGAAGCAGGCTGTCCTTGTCCAGTGTTTTTCAGCACAAGTGCGCTGTCAACATCATTTGGTTTGTGTGCTTGTTTTGTGTGTTTTATTTTTAATCTTCTGTAGTCTCGTCCAGCCTCCAACACTTTATTTAGCCTAAAGTGAACTTTAACTTCTGATCCCCCTGCCTCCACCTCTGGGGTGATGGAAAGACAAGTGTGCACCCCTAAACCCAGTGTAGGTAGTACTGGAAATAAACAAGAGACCTCACATATGCCAGGCAAGCCACCTATCAACCAAACTACAATCCCAGCCCCACAATGATGTTCTGTTGCTGGACCGTTTTGTTCATGAAATTTTCTAATTGATTAAAAGTAAAAAATTAGAGGAAAATCATTTACTTATTTAACCAATATTATCTTAGTACATGAGATTAGTGAAGGGCAAATACAAAGGAGAGTTTGATCCACCTTCAAACTCTCAGTCTCAAAGAGAAATCAGAGTCTCAAGTGGGGCAGAGATGCTGAGAAGAAAAGCTGACCCAGCAGGAGCCACCTCTTGTGTAAGTTAGAGGGTGTGGTAGGGGAGTCTTCCAAGGTCAGACCGGCTGAAAAGTTTCTGAGACCCCTGCCATCTGAGGCAGCTTTCCCTCCAGGTGGAGTAGGATCCAGAGCACCTGGAAGTTCTGCCATTATAGCACCCAGCTCCAACCATCACAGCTTCTACTTGAATCACCTGAAATAAGGGTCAAACTTTGCATTTCTAAGAAGCCCCCAGGTAGTCCTGATACTTTGATCTCAGGGATAGACCCTTTAAAACCTGTGACCCAAGGGAAAGAGAAAAACAGGGCAAATTGAGGTGAAGGCTACAAGTAGGCCATAAAGAAGAGACTGAATATACAAAGGCATGAATGAGGCCAAACAGGGCTAAACGTGGTTAAAGCAGGCGCATCTTCAGAACAAGATGGACCAATATAAGGCATCTGATATCAGATGCCCTGAGACATCTGCCTAACTCCAGCTCGTGCAGAGCAACTGTGAGAAAATGCCGTGGTTTCTCTAAGCATAGGCAATGGCCACCTTTTCCCCAAACTCCCTACCCTTAAACTATCCTAAATCACTAACCGCTAGCATTAGTCCCAGCCTACTCAGTAGCCATTGGGTACAAAGATCCCCTCCCTTAAAAAGAAAAGAAATTATAATCCATTCAGTACAGTTAAGGCAAGGAAGGGAATTTTAACAAAGAACTGGCACTCTTTTTCCCTTCTTAATCTCTCTAACATCTAGTCTAAAAGATTAGCTTGGCTGGTATATGATGACAAGTCTTCAAGATGTCATAGTTTGTACAGTAACTCCACCATCCATAAAGATGGGTTGAATCCTAAGCCCAGAGTCTCAGAACATGGCCTTCCTTATTTGGAAATAGGGTCTTTACACATATCCATACAAAAACTGAAATTATTGTCATAGATCTTAATCCAATATGACCAATCTCTACTTTTTTTTAAAGGCCATTTGGACCTAGAGACAGACACGGAGAGAGGACTGAATGAAGACACAAAAGAAATGTGGCACTTAGGACCAGAGCTGAGCACCAGGCCTATAAGGACAGCTAACGGCTGCTGGCAGCTAGGAGAAGCTGGAAGAGATGGAAGCAACCTCTCCTGGGTATTTCTCTGTGGCCCTGCAGATGCCACCAGTTCGTGCTCCGAGTGGCCTCTGCTGCGTGGCAACAAACTGTTGTTCTGAATCTCCCAGGAGATGGACTTATCAGGGAAGCCTCAAAGCTACCACAGAAAGAAATTACAAACCCCCTTCTTTCCCACACACACACACACCTTGGCATCTGACATATTAAACATCATATCTCTATATTGTCCTCCAGCATTAAATAGTCTTTGTACTCAGGGAAATGGGCTGTCATTCTCAAAACTCAATGGCATGGAGAGAGAGAAAGAGAGAGATCTGTTTGATTTTGAGAAAACGGTAAAGAACACAACTAGAGTCTATGATTGTTTGGAATATACATAGACAATCATCTATTCCCACCCACAACCACATGAGTAGCTTGGCCATGTTGTAGTCACAGTGGCCAATCAAATGCCTATCCAGCCAATCATCTGGTCATCAAGCTTATTGCTTCTGTCCTCCTGGTTTTACACAGGAAAGTAGAGGAGGAATTCACCACAGGCTTTCAGAAATAATAATGGGCAGGAAATGCCCAACATGTCTACAGGAGCCATAATGTAAGTTGCTTGAACTCTCTAGAGTTAAGAGTCTTTCACTTCCTGTGTTTTAAATGTCACATTTAGAAGCCATGACAATTGCCTACTTTTATGACAATAGAAGGGATGCTGGGAGACAGCCCACTGGTTGATAGTGCTCAGACTTGCTGTCACCTGCAAAGTCACATCCACCCATCCCTGTCCACAAAGTTTGAATTTCTGCTCCCACTTTCTTTATCATTTAATTTACTCTTTTCTTTCTTAAATCTCTTTATCTATTGAGAGATAGAAAGGGAGAGACAGAGACAGAGACAGAGATTGAGATTGAGATTACTGTAAACAAACATTCCTGTAGAAGACAGGCTAACTAGCTGGCCTCCTGGCCCCAAGATGGGGAAAGATGGACTTGTACCCCTGGGAGCCATCACAACAAGGCTGAAGGCAAACAGGATAGCAGAGACAAAGGCAGAAGGGAACAAGGGCTACACCACAGAATAGCTCCTAACAGCACATCCTGTGAGCCCCCCACCCCCACCCATGTGCAGAAAGAAGGGAAAGCAGGAAGAGCCTGCTGTTGGAGTCATCACCTCCAAATGCCTCTGGATGGCCCTTCATTCTGGCTTGTTGAAAAGAAAACCCACAGAGGTGCTTCCATCTTCCCTCAGAAAACGCCTCACTCTGACACAAGGAAAACAGATGGATCCCTGCTCATATTCCCTGGTTACTAACTGGCTCACATAATCCTCTAATTTCCCCCCCCCCCATAGTTTGGGGGTATTTTCTTTTTTTTTTTTTTTAGATGAGCTCTTATATAGACCAAATAAGAACCTAATTTGAGATGTAGCCAAATATGACCTTGAATTTTTTTGATCCTCTGCTTCCATGTCCAGAGTGCTGGGATGACAGATTATAAAAGCATAACAACAACTCTCTGAAGACTAGGGCAAAGTTCTAAACCAACTTGACTCAGGAATCAGGTTTAAGTGATTTGGGGATTTTAAGGCAACTGCAAAGTGACTTCTCATGAAAACTTGAGCCAAAGGAGAAAGGAAGAAAGGTCCTTAAGAAGCTAATCTCACCCCAAGGACACTGTCTGGGCTCCCCCTGTTTGGCCAAGCGTGGTGCCATGTATTTGATCTAAACCTCTCACAGCATCCTTAAGCACAGTGATGTCAGGACTACCCTTATTTTTTTCCCAGATAGAAAACCCAAAATGCAGAGAGGTAGTAACCTACTCAGTTCCCAGTTACTGTCACTCATCATTTGCCTGACTACTGCAGCTAGGATCCACACCCTAATGTACAAATTTCTAGAAGGCAGTCAGTCTCTATCCTCTGAAGACAAGCTGGTAGAACAAGTGCTTCATGTAGCTAATCCAAGAAACCTGCCTATGGCCAAAAGGAACATGTCAACCCAACTCTGGAGACCAGGGGATTATATGTAATGGGAAGCATCTGTAGACTGCGCTCCCAGAAGAAAGAAATCACCCTTTCCAAAGTCCCTCCACCTGCAGGCTGTAAAGATGTTTGCCCAAACCAAGCCTCCGTGTATATATACAAAGCACTGCCAGCGGATGTGGGCTAGTGAAAGAGAAAGGATGGCTAGAGAGGCTCTGAGGTGCACTCTGTGGCTTCTGCCAAGCATCTTACTGTGTTTCCTGTTCTGTCCTCCTTTGAGTGGCCAGCATGTGACCGCGTTGCCAGGTGTGCTCCACTGTGGGTTATGGCGTTTCCAGTTTACTGTAAACCTCAGCCTAGAGGCAGAGAGTCCTGTGCTAACAGCTAGGGGTAAGTCAGACTCATTGAGATACCTACCCTTAAACTTTCTGTCTCAACAGTCCTCCTTTCAAATTCTCCACAGCCCTTCACTACAGAATGAATAGCCAAAACTGCCACTTCCAAACCAATTTTCTCTTGTATCGTTCTGAATGATGAAAGTCCCTAGGGTGGGACTGGTTGTCCACTGATAGATGATGTGACAGATGATTAACCCCTGTGCTTTTCGTGTTCCATCTGCCCTAGATAGCCAAGGGCTGTCACACAGGCTTAAGAATGACTCTGACTGTGGTACGTGGATAATGGACAGTCCTGATGGCTTTCTGGTATTGGAATCTTCCTACGGTGGCTGCTATGTCACTCTGGAGGTAAGTAGATCCCAGTCAGAAGAGACACAAGGATCCCTCTTACCATCAGCCAAGCTGATTGCTACTGCTTGTCTCTTCAGGGCTCCCACTACATCATGACAGTTGGCGTGCAAGAGGTAGATGTAGCTGGAAATATGACAGGAACAAGAGAGAGACTGCTTAAGTGCCCTTTGGATCTTCCAGGTAAGTATAGAAAGCATTTGGGCTGGGGGAGGGCCTTGCCTAGATCTTGAGCTACTGATGCCTCCTCTGGGTAGCAACAGCAACTGGTGGCTTCCCTCTCTCTCTGTGCCAGACCTTAGGAAAATTAACTGTAGGGAGACTGTAGCTGAGGCTGGATGTGGCTTGATCTTAGCAGCTTACTTCTTGGACCCAGGGCTATATAGGTTTTGTCATTCCTCTCACCAGGAGACTCTCTCACTAAGCAGCTTCACCTGTGATTTGCAAAGTTGTAATTCAAGTGAGAATTAACACATTTGGACCTAGGGGCCTCCTCACCCTCTGAAAAGAGCAGAGAACTCAAGCTAGCAATAGAAAATAGCTAGAGAAGCCGTCTCAGCCCATAGTCTCCCACCCCCAGCTGGGGACACTTGATCATTCTCTAGGGAATTCTTCCCAGGTCTGAGAACCCTTTAATCATGATTAGAACAAATTCAAACTCACATCCTCACTTCCCACTACCTGGTTTCCAAAAACATTGCAGGGTGGGTGATGAGACCAAATGAGTCATGGGAGTCCTCTTATTGAAAAGCTCCTGTGGTATGTCGCTGCCATGGCAAAGCTTGATAAGTCCCTCTATGGAGCCAGAAAGATGGTCACTGGAAGGTATGTGAAGAGCCTTGCTGCTCCTACAACATGCTGAGAGACTGCTCTCCTCAGAAGGAATCCATTTTGAAAGACTCTTAAGGTGACTTAACATTGACCTTTCTTTGAGATTGAATCTGCAGATGAACTGAGTCAATAGGCTCTTTGAGGCTCTCTGGATGTTCTGGAGTTCTAAGCCCAGGCTCTGTGACAGGATGGTACACTGATGGACCACTCTACTGCTACTCAGCTTGAGTTCCTCTTCCATTTCTTACTATCCAGCCCCAGATGCACCAAGTGCTGAAGTGTGCAGCCCTGTGCCAGTAAAAGAAAGGCTGCCCTGTGCTCCCTTGCCCATCTCCAGAGGAGACTGTGAAGAGCTGGGCTGTTGCTACAGCTCTGAAGAGGAAGAGGCAGACTCCTGTTACTATGGAAACACAGGTACCTGCTTCCATCTCTGAAATCAGCTGAGAAAGGGGCTTAGTGACTTCTGGTGAGACCAGAGCAGAAAAAGCTTCATTCAGAGTGTAAATACAAAGCAACTGGTTGCTGATAGGTGAGCATTGCTGCCTAGATCTAGAGCTTTCAATAGCCTTCTGCTGTCTAACCTATAGTCTTTCACTGTCTAATCTCCTAGATGTCAAACCTAGAGGAAACCTGAAGGGACCTTAGGAAATTAAATCTATGTGGCAGGTACCTACTAACTGATAAACTTGTTTTCCCAAGGAACAGCCACTGCAGTGGCTAAGAGTCTAAGATTGTATTTAGAGAGAATCATCCCCAAGTAATTTTTCACAGACCCCATATCAAGCTTTTTTTTTTAATTCTTTTTTTTTTTTGATGCTTTATTTACATTTCCAATGTTTCCCCTTTTCTAGGTCTCCTCTTTGAAAACCCTCTATCGCCTCCCCCTCCCCGCCTCTATGGGGGAACCCATATCAAGCTTAAAGGTTTTCTAGTACATTAAACACTGAGTGTAAAACAAGGCTAGTGTTCCCACTCCTGCCCTGGCAAGGCCCCAGAGCAAGTGGTCATTAGGAGCCTGTTACAGTTCATCAGTGGGAATTCCAACTTCTTTGTGTGGGCATCTGAAGCAACTGAGTCGTTAGTCTGAGATCCACCTGGCTCTGTCTCAAGAATGACCTGATCTCACCCATCTCTGGTGTCCTAGTGACCTCCCGTTGCACCAGGGAGGGCCGTTTTACCATTGCTGTGTCCAGGAATGCGACCTCGCCACCCCTGCGCTTGGATTCACTACGCTTGGTCTTCAGGAACAACAGTGTGTGTGATCCTGTGATGACAACATCCACCTTTGTCCTGTTCCAGTTTCCATTTACTTCCTGTGGGACCACACGGCGGGTAAGAAGAGCACATTGGGGTACTGGGGCGGAAGCAGTGCCCCAGTGATTGGGAGAGGAAAAGTTGAGATATACTAGTCATGAAGAACAGTACTGATCACTGCCATGTATCTAGAACAGTCTCTAGAACAAAAGGCCCTGCTTAGAGGATAGACACTTCTGTGAGCATTCAGCAAATGACTTTGTTGTGATCCTACCATTCTATATGGAGTAAATATAAGAAGCAAGTTACACTTCTGGGATCTAGGGCACTCAGGAGGATGTGGACTTTCATTCCGGTTGATCCACTTGCCCAGTCTCAGTACTTAAGTCATCTCCTTATTCCTTGGTTCTGCATCAAGCATACACCATACTTTTCCAAGTTATTCACCACCAGGGTCTTCTGCCTCTCTGTAGGGACCAAACACTAGAATGCAGAATAGGGCAAAACTAAGAACGTGGTCTGGGCAACACATGTGCAGTATTCAGCCAACATTGAAGTAACAGGCTTCTCTTTATCCATTATACACAGATCACTGGAGACCAGGCCATGTATGAAAATGAGCTAGTGGCCATTCGGGATGTGCGAGCTTGGGGCAGAAGCTCTATTACCCGAGACAGCAACTTCAGGTAGAGTCAATTTTGACCTGAGAGGCCAGAAGGCCTTTTTTTTTCTTTTTTTTTTTTTTTTCCCCAATAAGGCAAGAGTCCTGGGGTAAACTGAACCCACAGGAGAAAACTTCTCAATAATAGGTGAATCCACCTGCTACTGTGGTTGCTACTCATGCATGCTACTGCTTAAGATCACCTGGGTTGCTGTTCTCAATTCGATCTCAGCCTCACACTCACTGTCTTCTGTTTTTACCTCATGGGGATTTGTTTCTCATCTGAGCCTCCTTTTTCTCTTGTCTAAATTGTTACCAAAAAAGTGCCTTTCAGACCCAGCTTTGCTAGGTCTCCTACTTGAGCTTCATTTCTGTAGGTTAAAGCAAAAAGTACTACTACCACTGCCTTCCTGTGAGACAGCTCCTTTCCTCTCTGAATGTTTAATAGTCTCAGCCTCTCTAATCCTAGGCTCCTCCTTGCATTGAGAGCCTCTGGGCAGCTTCCACCTGGGCTTCGTGACAGCCATTTTCATTCTTCATAGCCCCTCACCTGGAAGAAGTTCACCTGCTTTGCACTAGTCACCAGTCTCATGCAGCAGCCCTGTTTCTCATGTAGTGTTTCTCACCAACTGGTACTGGACCTATTTGCACAGTGACAACAGAAAATAACTCTAAGGGCAGAAATCACCTCTGCTGTATATATGGACTTGGCAAACACCCATCACTTGATCCTCAGGAGTGAAAATCAGCAGCCAGCACACTCTAGCTACTAAGATCTTGTTTTCTTCACCACAGGCTCCGAATCCGCTGTACTTACTCTGTTCTCAGCAACACATCCCCAGTTAACATGCAAGTACTGGCTCTTGCACCACCCCTTCCTAAGACCCAGCCTGGGCCCCTCTCTCTGGAACTTCAGATCGCCAAGGGTAAGCTCTGCCTAGTTCTTAAATCCAGCTTGAAGTCTAAGTCTGTCAGTAGAACAACCTTGTTTCCTGGAGCGGGATCTCTCATTGGCTTGGAGTTTCTGTCTCTGCTTTGCCAGCTCTAGGGTTATGAGCACAGAGCATCAAGCCTAGTCTTTTTATGTGAGTTCTGAAGGTCAAGTTCAAGTCCTCATATTTATATAGGCAGGTATTATGCTACTAAGTTATTCCCTAGCCCCACTTTGATTCTAGGTTTTTTTGTTTGTTTGTTTGTTTGTTTGTTTGTTTTTGTGTGTGCAGATAAAAATTATGGCTCTTACTATGGTGTTGATGCCTACCCACTGGTAAAATTCCTCCAGGATCCTATTTATGTGGAAGTCTCCATCCTTCACAGAACAGATCCCACGTTGGATCTGCTGCTAGAGCAATGTTGGGCCACACCTGACTCTAATCCTTTTCATCAACCACAATGGCCAATCCTGGTGAAGGGGTAAGTGGGCCCCCCCATGTATCTGTAGGAGTGGGTTCCTTAAATAAGCACATCCTTACTACTGTGTCTCTTGGCTTAGATGCCCATATGCTGGAGACAACTATCAGACCAAAAGGATCCCTGTCCAGAAAGCATCAGGTCCCTTTCTGTCTCACCACCAGCGCTTCAGTATTTCTACCTTCAGCTTCATGAGTGCTGTAAGGGAGAAGCAGGTTCTGGGTGGACAGGTATGGCATCCCCTTCTGTGCCCTTAAATTCCCGCCACCTCTCTAAAGTGGCTCTTTGACCTTTGACACTGGCTCATGGTGTTGAGGGTAGTTTCAGGTGGTTCCAAAAACATGAGTCACACTGTTAACTGGGCTCTGGTTCTTCAGGACAATTGTGGCATTAACTTGGGCACATCAAGATGCTCTTAACACTTTCTCAACTTCTTGGAGAGATGAGGGTATGTGATTGGGAGATGTCTGATACAGAAGATGTCTATCACATGACATTTGTTTGTCAACATCAGGTATACCTGCACTGTAGTGCCTCAATCTGCCAGCCTGCTGGGACGCCATCCTGCATGGTAATCTGTCCTGCTTCCAGGAGTGAGTACCTAAACTGTCTACATCTCAGACCTAGCAGAATCCTGAAGTCCTACCATGTTAGCGTCAGCCATCAAACTAAGGGCTCATCTTATTAATAAAGATTCCAGAGCTGGCCAGATTGCCAGAATCTCGGGTTTTCAAAAAACAGAAACTATGATTTGATTAAGCCAGAAGCCAACTGTCGTCTAACATCTGGCTGATTAAAAAAGTATACAGCATCAGATCCAGACTTCTAAAATATTGGTTCTGGAGTCAAACTCAGGTCTTCATTTTTGCATAGCAAGCATTTTACTGACTGATCTATTTCCTCAGCCACATGTCAACTTTTTCCTGACATTTGGCCTGATCTCAAAAGTAGATGTTCTGGACCTACCTGAAGGCAGGGTTTCAATCTTCCCTGAAGGTATACAGGTAGAAGAACCATAGACCACAGTATGATCTGGAGTTGGCCAGACCCAGGCTACCTTATTTATGTAGATGCTTCATTCCCACTGGACTAGTCTCTGAATCATTATGATTCTTGAATTCTTAAGCATTTTATATAAGAAAAAATCAACTCCTAGTAACTCAAACCAATTCTAATCATGCTCATTATTCCCACTTGTAAAGATGATAGGTTGACTTTTTCCCAGATCATTTAGTTGCTAAATAGATGTAGGATTACTACAGCTGTGGCCTCACTCTGATTTGAACATATGATCTATAGAATATAAAGGTACCTGAGTGCTGCTCTCCATGCTCTCCTTTCTAGGAGAGGGTGACAGTTGCATAGGAGTCTGGGGGTCAAGAGGTGGTCATTGAATGTGATTATCTATGTCCAAATCTTGGTGAAACCGAAATAACACTTTGGTAGAGATAAATACAAAATCTTAGACTTGATTGAGTTTATATTAACATACAAACAGGTTTTTATACAGCATGGGACCGAGATGTGTGCCTCAAGGCACTTGGCTCTGGACCTTTCCCCCACCACCCTTGGCTCGTGTATACAACTGAAAATGTGCAATAAGTTACAAGCTCTCATCTGTCCACCAGGAAGAAGAAAATCTGAGCTTTATTTTGAGAACACCACCAGCATATCCAGCAAAGGCCCCGTGATCTTCCTCCAAGCCACTAAGGACCCTGCAGACATGCTTCATAGACACTCAAGTGAGAAGACAGATATCAAACTGCTAGCTACTTTCTAGCTAATTACAATCTTGCATGCTTGTAATCTCAGCACTTGGAAAGATGAGGCAGGAGGATGACTGCTCAGCCAAGGGCAACCTGTGCTACATAGCAAGACACTATTACTCCCCTTATCCTTAAAGGTTGCTTTCTTGCCCTGTTCCTTACTGTTCAATGTGTATTTTCCTGCAAAAGAAACCACCATTCTGCAGATTACTTACTCTGTCAAGATCTAGAGTGGCTTGGCCCTTTCAGCATACACTAACCCACCTTCCCACTCCACAGGCACCCCCATGGATTCTCCTGCTCTGTGGATAATGGGACTTTCTGCAACCATGATCATCATTGGAGTCTTGGTAGTATCCTACTTAGCCATCAGAAAATGGAGATGAATTGCCCAAGCCAAAAGTCATAATAAAACTGACTACATTGCTGGCATAGGAGGAGTTTGTCATTTGAAAGACATCTGATTCTAGATGAACTCTTTGACTATCTGAGCATCTCATCTTTCTCACTTAGGGAAGGGGTACCTCCTCTCAAGCAAAGAGTAACACACTGCCCTCTTAACTCTCTTAGCTAAGTGAAACAATATTTTCATAGAAATACAATTCAAGAGTGGGTACATATATACACCTAATGAATATTGAGTGAACAAGCTTTATAAGCTTGAGAGAAGGCTCTGGCAAAAAAAAAAAAAATTGTCAAGCAGAGAACTAGTCCTCAGCCACAACCCTCTGGAACCACTTGGGTTTATTTATTTTTTAGGGGGCCAGCCAGATCACAAGGGGTCTAGTTTGAACTAACTGGAAGTCATCATCATGTCTCATATCTACAATCATAGCACAGGGAATTCCCAAGATAGATGAGAAGTTAAAGGCTAACCTAGGCTACGTAAGAGACCCTATCATTAAAAACAGAAAAAAAAGTCAAAGTAGCTCTGGGTTGGAGCAGCTGTCTGGCCTGTATAAAGCCTAAAGTTATAGTTCTCATGTCTACAAGAGTGATTTAAGGGATGTGGACCAAGGCTTATAGTTGGCTCAGATCTCTAACTACTACAGCTTCTAGGCCTAAGGAAAGAACCAGGGTATTTCTGGTGAATAGGGGTCGATATGTCTGATGGAACTGACTGACCTTGGCCATCACTAGAAGGCAGAACAAAGTAAGTGAAAATATCTGTTTCAAGAATATTCACAGCTGCCCCCCTCTAAGTATTAGCTTCTGAAAACAAGTATGTTTTTACAGCCATTCTCAAGAACATCAGTAGAATATACTGTGTACTACTAGATGTTAGCCTTTGCTTTTCTCCAACCTTTTTTGTTGTTCAGACTGGTTTCATACTCTTAATATAGCCAAACTTCACCATAAATCTTAATCTTCCTGTTTCCTATCTCAAAGTTTTGGGATTACAGGAAAGTGTCATTGTTCTGTTTCTACCTTGCTGGGGATTGAACTCAGAGCTTTGTAAATCCTAGGTGACCACTCTACCAACTGAGAATGTCTCCCAACTCTATTTCTCTCCAACATACATACACAGTTATAATTCTACTAAGGGATACCTATATCTAAGAACATTACAGGAAACATGGAAAACATTTCTTAGCAAACATTTACTTCAGGCTAACTGGGAGAAATGAATATAATGTATAGGTGAGCTTTAAGTTAAAATCCTTTATACCCCAAATTTGTTTAATACAACACACAAAACTCCATAAAAATGTTACCTAAACTAAGTTCAGCATTCATTTTCATCCTGTACCAGCCAGGATCAGTGCCCAACAACTTCTGACTCTGCTGACATGGTGCTATAGTTTGCCTAACTCGGACATGTAGCCTGTGCAGTGTAGCAGGCACAGTGCTATGCACAGGAGTAAGAAACCAGAAAGCTGCCTAGGAGCAGCAGCAAAAATATTAAAGATAATAAAAATCAAGGAAAGCAGATTGGAAAAGGGCAACTGAGCTACGCTGCCTCTTTAAAAGAAATATATGGGCATGACCAGCCAGGTATTCTTAGCCTACTACATGAGTAAAGCAACTTAGTGTAGCGTGCTCTAAAAGGCATCTACCAAGAAAACAAGAAATCCAGGCTTCCAATAGAAAGGAAGCTCAGCTCATATGTGGTCATTTTACTGAGGATAAGCTCGCCCCTTCTAAGCTTACAGTTTCATCCTACACCTCTAAGCTCACACCCTAATACTGAAAGAAGTCAAGGCAGATAACTCAAGGCAAAACCTTGGAGGCAGGAGCTGATGCAAAGACCATGGAGGAGTGCTGCTTACTAGCTAGCCTGCTTCTTCATGGCTTGCTCAGCCTGCCTACTTAACAATGCAGGACCATTTTATTTCCCTTTTAATGGAAGTGAGGCAACTCATACTTAAGAGATGCATTCCCAAAGAGGACAATCTTGATGCTAAAGACTCCATATGAAACCTTCCAGGCTATTAATGTCCTGTAGACCTCCAAAAAGGGAGCAACTCATTTACTATGCATTGTACCAGGAATCTCTCTTCCCGTGGTGTTTCAAAAGTACTATCCTGTAGAATGAATGTAGCAGAGAAAGGGGAAAGGCTTATACAGGGAAGTATATTTACAATGCACCACTGAGATAAACCACTCCTTGACAGAATTTGTAAGAAGCTGAATCATTGAAACATCTGCTGGGGCTCTGTGATTTTTTTGTTGTTACTTTGACACAAGCTTTGATCATCTTGGAAGAGGGGCTCTCAATTGAGAACGTGTATTCACTCCATTCTATACTTATACTGTTGTGTGGCTGGTCACTTAGGGGGAAGGGATGCCTTAGCATGGGCCTGAAGAGGCACCCCCGTCCCCCACACCTTACCACACATCCACCAAACATATTCCTTATTTCCTTATCTTTTTATAAACAAAACAATTTGGTGCTGTGACTCAGATTTAGAAATTCCGCAGGTTTGCATCTCCCCGCTACCACATGTAGAGCCAACTCTCAGATAGCCCAACCTTCAGAGAACTGGTAAACCCCCATCCCCCACTGCTCAGAGTAAATGTCCCCATGGTTCCTTCTTTCCTTATCTTTTTATAAAACACAACACATCTGTCATGGTGTGTCTTATTCCTTTGCTAACATTAGAATCAGCTTCTTCAGACTTCCAACACAGACCAAAGGGCAGCAGCTCTCCAAGAATCCTCTATACCTTCATTGACAGCTTAGAATGACTGAGGTACTCAGCTCATAGATGGAGAAGCTAACAACTTCCTCACCTCCTTGGTGTGAGATATCCATTGATAAACTATCTAGACCTACATCATATAAGCTGGTGGTTCTCAATCTGTGGGTCATGATCCCTTTGGAGGCTTGAACAATCTCTTTACAGGGGTTAGATATTAGCTAGCACATGAGAGTCCTGAAATACTCCCCATGATAATGAGACATTTCAGTACCCTTAAGCCCTCAGCCAAGGACCTTTGCCCATGCTGGATGTTCCTACCCTCAGTCCCCCAAATCTTTATTAGCCTTGAATCACCCAAAGTCAAAGGATCTGCCTCATGATAGCTGCCAATGTAGTCATTCAACATGCATACTCGCAGGGCTTCCTAATCCTGGCTTATCCTCTCTGGACCATATAGGCTGATGATCCATGAGAGTGGGGAGAACCACACTCCCACTGTTAGGAATCCAAAAAAACCCACCATGCTACAGAGCCATATCATATTTGCAGAGTACCTAGGTCAGACACATACAGGCTCCCTGATCTCTGTGAGCCCACTTGAGTCCCTGACTTGTGGTCTCCTTGACCCTTCTGGCTCCTCCAATTCCCCCCCCCTACACACTGTAGTCCCAGAGCTCTGCCTAATATTTGGCTATGGAATTCTGCATCTGTCCCCATTAGTTGCTGGATGAAGTCTCTCTGGTCTCTCTGAGGAGGATTATGCTGGGCTCCAGACTCCACCACATTCTGCAAGCATGACAAACTGTAGGTATTGTGCCCAGATTGGAACACCCCAAAGAGACCACCTGGAACCACAACTCTGATGTAAGCACATGAGGGTCTTTATTCAAGCTCCAGCTTGGGCCACTAACCTTCCTGATGGAACAGGAAGGAGAGTGAGGAGGAGTGTGAGGGGGGGTTATAAAGGAAAAAAACTGCAAGTAGGCTTTTCCAAGCCTTGGTATTACATGAGAGGGTAAAGAAACGTTGGTCTTTAAGCTAATTGGTTTACAGCACCTGGTTAAACCACAAGGGAGCATACATTAAAAAGGAGCACCTTGACCTGAGAAAGACTTATGTTTTCTTAGCCCACTCTATTATCAGCCGGATGCAGCTGCTGTGTCTATTTGCAACTACCAGGGACATTTCATGATTTTTCTCAGAACTCAAGGGAAGGGGCCATGTCTCTCTAGGGCAAGTTAACTTAGAATGGAATCTTAAGAACAAAATGGAGTTTATTCTGCTATCCCTCCATTCCTCCCTCTACTAGTTGCTTTGGAGGCCAATCTTGGGCTCCTTGAGGTCTGAATTGTTCATGCTAATTTGTTGATAGTGACGTCTCATTACCACTAGTTGAATAGCCCCTAATCTCTGTTTTATATATTATAAAAGCTTGTTTATGATACATGGTCTAAAGGTAAGGAGAAGTAAAAGAATAACTAATGGCCCCATGAGGGTAGAAATAAAAGTTGTTAACCAGGGGGAGAAATAAAACAGTGAGTGGTACCACCTTATGGAATTTTCTCGTTCTCTCTGCCACCTATCTATACTTTTTCTAACTTTAGCTAATGATTCCCTAATAACTCCAGAAAGGTTGCATTTCTTATGTAACTTGGCACATAGTCCTACTTGTTGTAGGAAGACTAAGTCCCTCCCTGTTTTGTAACACCACTTCAGCCAGAGAATGTACATTATGCTCCAGGTACTGGGTATCTTTATCTATGTCTGTCTTTAAACTGTTATAGTTCTTTTCTTTTAAAGTTAGTGCAATTATCCCAATGCTGACCAGAGCTAGCCCTGCCCCTAGAAGTAATGTTAAAGTAAAAGGGATAAGTTCTCTCCTTTGTCTCATAATTCTTCTAAGGCTCTTAATACCATTTTCTCTGAATAATAGGTTATATGGGGCACTAATTGAACCAAAATACAGAACCCATCTGGGGTAGAAGAATTAAGAACCACCCCATTCATGCAAGGGGTCAGTCTTTTCGAACAGGCCCCCCATGTCTGTTCTGGGGGAATAATCTATTTGGAATGAACTATGGGAATGGTCCAATTGCAGAGGTGTTGATGTGACAAGGAGACTTTCCCCAGGCAGATATCCTGTTCCTATATAGTCTGGAGGGTTAGAGCTGGACCTTCCTGTGACCATCTATATGCAGAAACATTCTATTCAACTATTAACTCAATGTCTTCATAAGGGGGGGGGGAATATAATACACACAGTACATATAGGGACAACAGACCAGGACTGAGACTGAGTCAACTTTAACTTGAGGGGGTTGGTGTCTTTTTGAACCCTCCATTTTGGTACAGCTTTGATGGCAGTTGGTGTGGTCAACAGGATGATGTAATGTCCTTTTCACCTGGGTTTAAGCACACCTTGGTGGAATCTCCTCACATAGTCTCCTTGACTTGGGTGGTTTTACCAGGCCTGTTTCCTAGAGGGCACATAATTTAGGGCAAACATATTTATGAGCCCATTGGGTAGCTCTGACCCTACATATTAAATCATCATCTTTCAGTTCTGTAATGGTTGCTGACTGTAGGCTGGGTATGATGGGGGCTGGGATACCATATATAATTTCAAAGGGGGTTAGTCTCATCTGGCAAAGAGAATTTTTTTACCTGATATAGGGCAAAGGGAAGGAGCATCATTCAGTCCCCACCCCCACCCCCAGTCTTTAAGGTTAATTTAGTTAGGGTCTCTTTTAATGTTTTATTTATTCTTTCTACCTGCCCTGAACTTTGGGGTAAAACAATGCAATTTCCAGTCTGCCCCAGTGAATTTTGCTATATCCTGACTTACCTTGGACAGAAATGTCGGTCCATTGTCTGACGCTATCATATGAGGAAATGCATACCTGGGTAAGATATCCTCTAGTAGTTTCTTGGACAATATCTTTGCTGACTCAGCTTTGGTTGGGAAAGCCTCTGTCTATCCAGAGAAAATGCCCACAAATACCAACAGATACTTATAGCCAAACCTTCCCTGTTTGATCTCTGTAAAATCAGTTTTCTCAGTAGGCCCAAGTCTCTTACCTGGCAGTTAGGAACCTGGTTGTTTGGGGTTGCTGGGAGTATTGGTCAGCTGGCAAGCTTTAAAGTTTGTCACTATATCCTCAAGAGTGCTCTGTATATTGAAAGTCACCTTAGATTGTCATTCATTTCACTCCCATGTGAGTGACTCTGTGGATCTTTCTGAGAACAGTTCTTTCTAAAGAGGTGGGTAATAATAGCTTACCTTCATTGATCACTACCAGCTGATTTAATTTCTTCTTCTGTATATATCAGTTGCTCTGGGTGGTTCAGGTAGGACAGTGGCCAATCTAGAGATGGCTGTCTCCTTTAAGGGTACCTCCTTAGCAGCCTTGTCAGCCAGGTAGTTACCTCTAGCCATTGGTTCCTTTTTGGTGCCCTGGGCAATGAATGATTGCCATTTTTTGTTTGTTTGTTTGTTTATTTGTTTGTTTGTTTGTTTTGACAGCCAAAGGGCTTTAAGGAGTTGTAGAATTTTATCTTTGTTTTTGAAAGTTCTTCCTTCTGCTGTTAGGAGCCCTCATTCCTGGTAAATGGTTCCATGCATATGAGCAGTAAGCAGTTGTAAATGCGTATCTGGCTGTCCTTGCAGATGTTAACAGCCAGTCCTTTCTCATGATGAGGGCCTGTGTTAATGTTATTAGCTTGGCCCTTCAAGCTGAAGTGCCTGGAGGAAGATACTGAGTCCAGATTACCTCCAATTCTGTAGTCACCACTGCCCCTGCTTTCCTCTGACCCTTATGGATGAAGCTGCTTCTGTCTGTAAACAAGGTCTGCTTTGTCTCTGACAGAGGAGAGTCCCTCAAGTCAGGTCAGGTACTGTGTACCTGAGCCAGAACCTCATGACATTGATGGAGTGGACAGTCCAAGTCAGGATCAGGTAGGAGAGGCACAGCGTTCGGGAAACAGGTGGCTCAAAAATCACTCAGCCAGGGTTGATTAGTAGTCTGATGATGAATCATGTATGCATTACCGAGCCATCAGTCAGAAGGCTGCTTGAGTACCCCTTCAATTGAGTGGGTGGTAGTCACAATCAAATTCTGTCCTAAAGTTAATTTATCTGTATCTTTAACCAACAGTGCTGTAGCTACAATAATGCGCAGGCAAAGTGGCCATGCTGCTGCCACTGAGACCAGTTTCTTTGATAACTAAGCCTCCAGCCTTTCCATGGTCCTAGAGTTTGGTTCAAGACCCCTTTAGCTACTCTTTTTCCAGCAATCTGTTGAAGCTTGGAATTTCTTTTCTACTGGATCCAAGGATATGTTGGCTAGAAAGACTCTAAACAAATCTCTATTCAATGTCTTTCCTATCTTAATCTGCACTCTTCTGCACTCTCTCTCCAATTTTTACTAGATCCCTCAATGACTTTTCTCTTAATCTTTCTTGAATCTGTATCTTCTTCCTAATGTTTGGCACTTGAGGTTAGGGATGGTGATTTTCCCCCAAAGTTCTTTTATTGTTGAGAATAGTTTTCACTATCCTGGGTTGCTATTCCAAATGAATTTACAAATTGCTCTTTCTAACTTTATGAAGAATTGAATTGGAATTCTGATGGGAATTGCATTGAATCTGTAGATTGCTTTTGGCAAGATGGCAATTTTTACTATATTATTACTGCCAATCCATGAGCATGGGAGATCTTTGCATCTTCTGAGATCTTCTATTTCTTTCTTCAGAAACTTGAAGTTCTTGTCATACAGATCTTTCACTTGCTTGGTTAGAGTCACACCAAGGTATTTTATATTGTTTCGGACTATTGTGAAGGGTGTCATTTCCCTAATTTCTTTCTCAGGCTGTTTATCCTTTGAGTATAGGAAGACTACAGATTTGTTTCAGTTAATTTTATATCCAGCCACTTTGCTGAAATTGTTTATCAGGTTTAGGAGTTCTCTGGTGAAATTTTTGGAGTCACTTAAGTATACTATCATATTATCTGCAAGTAGTAATATTTTGACTTCTTTCTTTCCAATTTGTATCCATTTGACTTCCTTTTGTCATCTATTTGCTCTGGCTAGGACTTCAAGTACTATATTGAATAGGTAGGGAGAGAGTGGGCAGCCTTGTCTAGTCCCTGATTTTAGTGGGATTGCTTTGCGTTTCTCTCCATTTAGTTTGATGTTGGCTACTGGTTTGCTGTATATTGCTTTCACTATGTTTAGGTATTGACCTTTAATTCCTGATCTTTCCAAGACTTCTAACATGAAGGGGTGTTGAATTTTGTCAAATGCTTTCTCAGGATCTAGTGAGATGATCATGTGTTTTTTTTCTTTGAGTTTGTTTATGTAGTGGATTACATTGATGGATTTCTGGGTATTGAACCATCCCTGCATCCCTGGGATGAAGCCTACTTGATCATTGTGAATGATCATTTTTGATGTGTTCTTGGATTTGGTTTGCAAGAATTTTACTGAGTATTTTTGCATTGATATCCATAAGGGAAATTGGTCTGAAGTTCTCTTTCTTTGTTGGGTCTTTATGTGGTTTATGTATAAATGTAATTGTGGCTGCATAGAATGAATTGGGTAGTGTTCCTTCTGTTTCTATTTTGTGAAATAGCTTCAAGAGTATTAGCATTAGGTCTTCTTTGAAGATGTGTTAGAATTCTGCACTAAATCCATCTGGTCCTGAGATTTTTTTTTTTTTTTTTTTTTTTTTTTTTTTTTTTTTTTTTTTTTTTTTTTTTTTT
>CM052714.1:71717475-71729037 GCA_028551405.1 Uromys caudimaculatus
TGAGTACAGGCTTTTGTAGTAAGATCAGATAATTTTTTGAATTTCCTTGGTTTCTGTTGTTATGTCTTTTCATTTTTGATTTTGTTAATTTGGATACTGTATCTGTGTTCAAAGACTCAGACTCACAGATTCACAGGGAGGAAAGCAACTGATGGTGTAATATCCCAAAATTCCTGAGCTGACTTCTCAGTGGTGAAGCTGTCTTCCACCAAAAATTCCTCCAATTGATGGGTAGTTACTCCATCTACCCTGGAGTCAGGAACATCTTCCTGACTCCCTCCTTGCCGCTTATACAGTCACCTTGAAGCTTTTTCAATAAAAGAAAGAAAGAACAGACACACACAATACACAAAGACACAGACACTTACCCAACCAGTGCCAGACCTTCCGGGTTGAAGGTTCTGGATGTCTGGGGTTTCCCAGTCAATGAACCAAATGTTGTGCCCAGATTGTAAAAACCCCAAAGAGACCACCAGGCACCACATCTCCAATGTAAGCACATGAGGGTCTTTATTCAAGCTCCAGTTTGGGCCACTAACCTTCCTAATGGAACAGGAAAGAGAGTGACCTCCAGGTCTATGTGAAGGGGAGTTATAAAGGAAAAAACTGCAAGCGAGGGTTTCCAAGCCTTGGTATTACATGAGAGGGTAAAGAAATGTTAGTCTTTAAGCTAATTGGTTTACAGCACTTGGTTAAACCACAAGGAGGGAACATATATCAAAAAGGAACAACTTGACCTGGGAAAGACTTATGTTTTCTTAGTCCACTCTATTGTTCTCAGCCAGATGCAGCTGCTGTGTCTATTTTGCAACTGCCAGAGACATTTTGTGATTTTTCTCAGACCTCAGTGGAGGGGTCATACCTCTCTAGGTCAAGTTAACTTAGAATGGAGTCTTAAGAACAAAATACAGTTTATTCTGCTACCTCAGTCCCTTCATATGTCAGAGGATTTGTAGCTAGACTGGAGTCCCAATCTTTCTACCTACAAAATTTCTCAATAAAATACTTGCAAACTAAATCCAAAAACATATCAAAAAGGTCATCCACCGTGATCTAGCACACTTCATCCCAGAGATGGAAAGATAATTCAAAATTAGGAAAATCTGTCAATGCAAGCCACCATATAAACAAATGGAAAGGAAAAAACCACGTTATGTTGCTTTATTTATCAGACACTGAAAAAGCCTGGGCTGCCGAGTTCAGAGTTCAGGGAAGGTTGCCAGCCAGGCCCTGTAACAGGTAGGGACTGAGGAACGCAGGGAGAACCTGATGGCCAGTGTCTGTTTTGACATGTCTAATAAGCATCTCAGTCTTTTGTTCAGGGTTTGAAATCTAACCCTCTACATGCCTTTGGAATATGTTTCATGTCCAGAATTCTTGTGGCCCACCAGAACTAGGTCACCTTGGCTAAAGATACTGAGTAAAGCCTTTCAGAGCCCTGAGTCTCTTTGTGTCTTCTTACAGGACCTAGGAAAGTGCTCTTGACCTCAGAGAAGCTACCTGTACAAGAGGACTTTGATTTGATTATCATGGGATGGAGTAGTGTATGGTTGGGTTGCTTTTATTCAGCTCCCTCAAGGACATACAGGGATGTGCAGAAGGTTCATCCCTGGGAAAATAGCCTTCTCTGTACCTGCTCCAGGGTCTGTCTTTGGCTCTAGCCTCTTGGTAACGCTGCACCTCTCTTCCTCTCTTCTTCAGTTTATGTCTGCAGGCATGTTGAGCCTGGCCCTTGCTGTTACCCAGAAACCCTCAGGGAGGTGATGGGAAGGAGTCTATAAATAAGGCCTTTTGTAATGAAAGCCAGGGAGTTAGCTCTCTCTCTCTCTCAAGGTCACAGTTGAATTCCACAAGTCAACTGGTTTGGCAATTACCATGAGGAGGCTGTTTTCAAGCTGTCTACTGGAGTCATCTGTGTGAGATGACACTGAAGCCCTGAGTCACCTTTGGCATGACTCAGTGCCCCTGCTTTGGAGCCAATAAGTTTGAGGCTCTGTATTTCCTGTGAAAAAGTCCTTCAGTTATTTCCTCTAATATCCTTTACCTCATGACTGCCCTTTGATTAGCATTCTACTCTTTAAAAAGTATTGTCTGAAATTGTATATTCCAAATTAATTCTCATAAGATACACACATGTACCATGCACACGTACACACACACAGGGGGGGAATAAAAGGTCCACAGTATATCCTATAAAAATACTAAACACCATCACTTTGAGAACATAAACATTAATTAATTAAAACACATTACGAAATTTTCTATTATGTGAAATACAAAAGAATACAGAAGGAACTTCCCAGCTCAGGTCAGATGGTAAAGTGTACCAGAATATACTCCTGGAATGTAGAGTACAAAAGCAGAATAATTTCAATTATTCTAGTGACCAATATTTATGTCATGTTGACAATGGACTTGATACACCATCTTTCCTCTGTCTTCCAAGATGGCTACAAATACAGCAGGTATTGCTCAGAGCTTTGCTTGGTGGTGAGTGAATGCCTTGAGGAGTGTGCTCCTTACAGTAGTCCAGATCCTAGTAGAGAGCCTACAGGTAAAGTTATACTCAGTTCAGTCATGGGTAAAATAGCCCTGCTTCAAGTTGTCCATGGAGGGAATAGATTATGCTCTTCGGTACCAGTTAAATCTGCTTTCCATGAGAAAGGCCTATTTACATAAACTTCCTTGCTCTTTAAAACAAAGGAACAATAAACTAAGCTACTAAAGAATACACAGGATTTGAAAAACAAACCGTCTTTAGTTTACCTAGGGCAGAGTCTGGTACAAATTGATAAGCACCAAATCCTTCATTCTGACAGAGTTCCAGGGAGATAAATGAATCTTTTATTCACTGTCCCATTTTAAATAACTAGTCAGTAACTCCATGGGCAGAATCCAGTTCCACCAGAAACAGGAAAGACAGAAAGAAAACACATTAGGAAAATTTCTATTATGTGAAATACAAGAGAATGCAGAAGGAACTTCCCAGCTCAGATCAGATAGAAAAGTATACCGTGTAGTGTCAAAGGATTTAGACAGGATGAACCCCTCACATGAGGGCAAAGACGAGTGTGTTCATTTATTATCCTTGATTTCTTGTGCTTCTCTGAGCAAGACTGGGTCATCATGGGTACTGCAGTTTGTGGTCAAAGTTATAGGAACTGACTTGCTTCAGCCTCCATCTAATCTTTAAGCATGCCTCCTCTCTCACAAGCCAGCAAGATTATAAGTGGTCTTCCTAAGACCATGTCACATCCAAAACCTAGTATAAGGGCTTCAAGAATCCTCTTCACATGCTGGGCAGTGGTGGCACACGCCTTTAATCCCAGCACTTGGGAGGCAGAGGCAGGCGGATTTCTGAGTTCGAGGTCAGCCTGGTCTACAGAGTGCATTCCAGGACAGCCAGGGCTATACAGAGAAACCCTGTCTCGAAAAACCAAACCAAACAAAAACAAAAACAAAAAACAAGAATCCTCTTCACTTATTGAGTAGGATGGAAGGAATCACACACACACACACACACACACACACACACACACACACACACACACACACAATTACAGAAATCATGAAGAAAATAGCATGTATAAAGCATCTATTTATTTTAGAGTCTTGATTAGGCCTGACTCCTATTCAAGTATAATCCTATTTAACATCAGACTTTGGGTTGGTTTATAGAACTCATGGAAATTTATTTGCTGAGTAGTCAACTCCTTCTAGGTTAAGTATATCAACTTTCTAGGTTTTTTTCTACCAAGTGCCAGTACTTTAATAAAACAATGAATTATGTTCTCCTCATGGTCTTCAATTTTTGTCTAGGGAATTTCTTTTAGAGTTTTTGACATGTTCACATCTTAAGAAAGAGAGAATGGGTAAAACATTTGGTACATGAATGTGAGGACCAGAGTTCCGATCCCCAGTGCTAATGCAAAGTTGGGAGCTGTAATGTGCACTTCCAGTATTATAGGGAGTTGAGAGAATCCCTGGAATCACACAGGCCCAGGAGCCTGGTGTACTTTCCAGCAAACAACAAAAAGATCCTGTTCCAAATAAGCTGGAAAGCAGGACTGAAAACCAGTGTCTGACTTCCAAGCATGCACTATGGCATGCATACCCCCTCATTCAAACACAAATGCATGCATGCTCACATCTGCATTCATGCAGTATCAAATAAAGTAATAATAATTGACCCTCATTTTAGAGATTGAAAAACAACTCAAAAAGACCACAACCAAGGAAGTTAACAAAAGCGATGCATTTTTCCAACTGCCAACTTAGTAGAGTCATTCCCTTCCTTCCCTTAGAGTATTTATGACAGCAAATAGGGGTTTTGTGGTTGTTGCTGTTGTTGCTGTTTTTGAATGTATTCTTTTTACAAAACTGCGTGGATAGAATTAAAGCTGTGAGATCAGTACCTGTTCAAGTGCATGTTTCACTGTCTTCTGCCTTAAATAGACCTCATCAAGGAGACTTGAAGCAAAATGGTATGTACACCACAAGCATAGTAGCCAATCTTTTTTTTTTTTTTTTTTAAGGAAAACACTTTGCAGTCCGTGTCCTTTATTTCTTTTTTGTACTTTAGGCCATGAATTCGCTCAGCCTCCTTCCCGTTAGTCCTCACAAAGTATGCCTCTCTGGGTGGCGCAGGCTGGCGCTTCAGCTGAACCCAGGTGCCCTTCTCTTTGGCTCCCTTTTTCTTCTGATCATTCTCCTTCACCCGCTTCAGGAAGCTGTCTCTGCTCTTCGAGTGCCTGATGTGCTCAATCTGCGCATTGATTCTCTTGGCCAGAATCTTGCCCTTAACTTGCTTGTTTACAATGATGCCCACAGCATGCTGGGTGACATTGTAGACTCTTCCGGTTTTGCCATGGTAACACTTATGGGGCATTCCTTTTTGAACAGTGCCCATTCCCTTGATGTCTACAATATCACCTTCTTGTAGATTTGTATGTACGTGGCCAAAACAACAACTCCATGTTTCCTAAAAGGCCTAGAAAACATATACCAAGTGCCTCTCCTCTTTCCCTTTGTGTTCGTCATTTTGGTGAGTTACTGGAAGATGGCTGCCGCGGCTGAAAGGATAGTAGCCAATCTTAACCAAATACCAACAATAAGCAAATATGTCAGACTCACCCCATCAAACTGTGACCTGGAGCACACACAGGGCATGGTAATGTGCCTCCCTAGCCAGCTTGCAGAGTGAAAGAAATCTCACTCCACTGCCTGCTCCTTTGTCCTCAGGACTTCCTGTGGTTCCTGCTTCTTTGCCAATTCTCCAGCCTCATGGTTCTCCAAATAATCACAAATGACCAGTTAATAAATAAGTAAATAAATGACCAGCTCACAGTATACAGACCAGAGCATTTTTTCATGGTTTGCAATTGAGAGCCATGGCTTAATTCTATTTCTCTTTCCTTTGTTTATTATTGAGTCTTGTTTAGGGCAGGCTGACTTCAAAGCCAGGATCCTTCTGCCTCTACCTCTGAACTGCTAGTCTGTGGACATGAACCACCACCACGGCTCTATGTCTGTGTTTGCTCTTTACACCTTTGGGGGTTCCATTTGGTTTGGTTCAGACTGGCCAGTCGTGGGTCTCCCTCTCTTCTCCCTGAAGGGACCTTGCTTTTCATTCCTCTGTTCCCCTGTCCTTTCCTCCTTCCATGTGTGCATGCACATGTAGAGCTGGAAAAGAAGCCACCCAATCCTCCTGATTGTAGATTAATTTGAGGTGATCATTGAGCCTGTGTCAGGAGGCCAGGGTTGCTTTTCTGTGGGATCTACAGGGAAAGAAGATCCTTTGAGAGCAAATGTGGAAATGCTCAAGACCATGATAGCCTTATCCTATAAGTCATCACTGCAATGAATCTGGAGAATTTGAGGACTTGGCTGGATCAGATGACAGAGATATGCAGGCAGGGAGAGAGGAAGAGAGAAAGGGAGGGTGGAAGACAAAAGAAAAACAATAAGGTGAGGTAGAAGACAGGAAGGCAGCAGGGGAAGGAGGGGGAGGAAGGGAGATAGGAGCAGAGAGAGAAAAAGACTCAGAACACGTCTGCTCTGTTCACCCTTGGGCCTCCGTTACATAACACACACCATTTCCTTGTGCGTGAATGTTCTGACTCATGTTTACTTCACTCACAGCCAAGGGAGTCTGTTTCCTCCACATCTTAAAGCCAACTTATGACAATTAAGATAATTAACTAATAATTTAATTTATACAACCAACATTGTGAGTTACTGGTGGATGGATGTCTGAGCCACACACTCCAAGGTTATTGCTGGATTTTATAGGACACTGACAATATGAAATCCTCTTTCAATAACTCTGTCTGTACTATTGTACTATTTTTAAAGTATTTCTTTCTTTCTCTTTATTTTTATCCCTCTCTCCTCCTTCCCCTCTCTCTCTTTCTCTCTCCTCTATATATCATCTAATAGAGTTTACTGTGGTTTTAGGTTAACAGAAAAATTAAGCAGTGTGTTAGTTAGTTTGAATTGTCAACGCCATCTAGAGTCACTTAGGAAGAAAGTCTCAAGGAACTGTTGACATCAGGTCAGTCTGTGAGCATGTGTTTGGTGGCTTATCTTCACTGTACTCATTAAATGGTGTGGAAAGACTGGGCCCATTGTGGATGGTACCATCCCCTAGGCTTGGTGTCCTGAACAGTATAAAGGAGGAGAAAGCTAACTGAGCATTAGCTGGTGAGTATTTCTCTCTCTCTCTCTGTTCATGACTGCAGGTGTGACCAGCTGCTTCAAGCTCCCAACACTGGTTTCCCTGCTAAGATGGATTGTAATGTGGAATTTTAATATGAATAAATGCTTTCTTCCTTTGTTTGTTCATTGCCAGGGTATTTCTATGATAACAGTAGAGAAACAAGGTCAAACAGAAAGCATGGAGATCTCAGACATTCTCCTTCCTTGTCACATATTAACACTTTTCATTAGTCAAATAGACAAAAAAAAAAAAATAGATTCAGCGATACTCACAAAGTATTGTTAACTGAAGTCTGTACTTACATGAGGGTTTAGTGTCCACCATTACATTACCATACGAGATAATTTCACTTCCCTAAAACATTCCCTGCACCCACTGGTTCACACCTTCCTAGCAGCCTTTCCTCCAAACCCTCTGCTGTCACTTCTTGTACTTGCCTGCAGTTTTACCTTTCCATAGTGCCCATGCAGTTGGAATTACAGAGTGTGTCAATTTGTCAGAATGGCTCCTTTCCTTTGAGAATATGCATTTAAGGTCCCTCCATATTTGATTATGGCTGACATCTCATTTCTTCCCATCTCCTGTAGGCTATATTTTCATTTAGACTGGTTTTTAATGTCTGCTGGAGAGTATCACAATCACTCCAGTAAGGGGCAATGGAGAGCAAAGCTGCTATGGATTAAATGACTTTCTTTTATATCTAGCCTGTCCTGTTTCAAAAGCCCCTCCTGTTTTTCAAGAACCTCTCAGATGTCACTACCTGAAGATGCCTTCCATACTCGGTCACACCTGGCTCCTCATCTTTACACTCAGTCACCTCCTACCCCCTATGGGTACAATCACATCTCCTATGGTTTCTTTGTATCAATTTCTCTCCAGAGCTAAGAGAGATGACAGGCCCTCCAGAGTGTTGGTTAGATGGCTATTGCTTCAAATGGTTCTTCTTCTTCTCCTCCTCCTCCTCCTCCTCCTTCTTCTTCTTTCCCTCCTCTTCCCCCACCTTCTCTTCCTCCTCCTCCTCCTCTTCCCCTTCTCCCTCTCCTCCTCCTCCTCCTCCTCCTCCTCTTTCTTCTTCTTCTTCATCATCATCTGTAAAATGAAGATGAGACAGTTACTGAGACAAGGACATCAAAAATATATACGTAGTGGCCTGGAAAGATGATGCTTGTTGTACAATCATGAGGTTCTGACTTCAGATCCTCAGTAGCCATACAAAAATATCAGCATAGCCATAACTTAGTGTTCAGTGAGGGAGTGTGGAGACAGAAGAACAACTGGGACTTTATCGCCAGTCAGCCTAGGAAAAAACTCAAAGCAAACAACCAACCAACAACCTCCCAAAACAAAAACTAAAATAAGGCAATACCAACATCAAGGTTCAGATAGAAATGCTAGCTCTAGGAACGGAGTAGATAGTGATAGAGCTATGCTGGATATCCCCTTCTGATCTCTGCATGTGAAGACATGGGCATTCACACATGTGTACTTATAAACATAGATCATATGCAAACACACAACATACAAAGAAAAAGAAATGTATGTGTTGGGCTTGGCACACAGCACACAGTGCACTAATGAACTATGCTCTTTGTGTTACTAACGTTGATCTCAAAGCCCATAACATATTCCATTGAGCTAATTCTTCACTTTGTTGTTGTTGTTGTTGTTGTTGTTGTTGTTGTTGTTAATCATCTGGTTAGGGACTTTAGTATGACATGTACAGTTAACATAGTTTGCTCATATTCACTCACTCCATTGCTGTTCTTTAAGCTCCCCCTTTCCTGTTTTCTCTTAGTCTACATCCCCAATAGCCTTCCTTTTTATGCCACACCCTTGCCCCATCCTAGAGGCATGCATGAGGAAAAACACAAGTGGTACTTGTCTTTGTATTCAACCTTTAATCAGTCATTTCTTCCTGACCTTGATTAATAAGTGCAGTAAGTTCTATTTTACAATAGCAAACCACTTCAGAACATCAACTTCTATATTGTTGCCAGGGGTCACACATTGCTGCTATATCAGGTAGGCCCCAGGCTGTTTCTGTGGCCAAGTGTCACTGAGAGGTTAAATGGAGAAGGCCTTTAAAGCAGCTAGCAGAGAGTCTGCTGCCAGATCTCCTCTCTTCTCGCAGCTCACTTGCCAGGGCAGGAAAGGCCCCAGGGTACAAACATGTTCTTCCAGCTGAGCATCCACCCCAAACCATCTGGGTTTCCGAATGCAGGACTGCAGCACTCATAGATAACTTGGCCAGGGACTTTCACAAAAGTTGAGTCAAAAATTAAAATAAAAAGTTTAATTCCTTTGAGCAGTACCGGCACTTGGGATTTAATTACACTGTAAGTGAGCTTTGGTCTCACACTCATAACAATCTTTGCACCCCCTAAACACACACCCACACCCACACCCACACACAGGGAGAGAGAGGGAGGAGACACACACACAGAGAGAGAGAGAGAGAGAGAGAGAGAGAGAGAGAGAGAGAGATTATTTTGCTAAGTCATTAACTCTGCATTCGCTAAAGTTATTTCCTGCTATCTCCTGAGATTTTTATCCTAATGACAGTGTGCCTCCTATTATCAGGGAAGGTGTTTCCCTTGTGTACCTTTTGTTTTGTGATCATATCAAGGAAGCTGGATGGCCCCAGGTATCCATCTCACCCCCTTCTTTTCTCCTTCCAAAAGAGGAAGTTGGCAGAAAGGCAACCACAAGCTGTCATTCTAACTGAACAATGTCTGAGCTGATTAAATAACTGATGCCAGAGACTGAGGGAGAGATACAGGTAGTCTGCAGGTGGATATGGATGTGACTGACAGACAGGAGTAAGGGGCAGAGGGAGCGAGATAGAGGAGGAGTGAAAGCAATTCCAGGGCATGTTGCTGAGCCAGCCGCAGCCCCAGTGATCAGGCACTTGTCCTCTGGGCATTTAAACATCTCTCTCTTTCACACCCCTCACCTCTGTTGAGCTGTTACACCTCCACTCAAAGTGTGTGTGTGTGTGTGTGTGTGTGTGTGTGTGTGTGTGTTGAAGAAGTATGACATCATGGCTTTGTATATGAAAGATTGTGAGATGACAACCATGAAGCAAGTAGAACACAGAACATCCACGTCATAAGCAGCTAGCGAGTCAAACTTCTATTCTTGATGTGAAGCTGCATGAGACCTAATATCAGTAGATGTACGGTATACAATATGGTATCAGTCACTATCGTCATGCTGTTTTATCATTTTCTGTGTGTGTTCATTCATGTGGGCAGGTGCATATGCATGTGTGTATAGAATCCTGTGGAGGCCAAGGAAGGACTCTAGGTTTTATCAATTTTATTTTTTTTTGAAACAAGATCTCTCCTTGCCCTAGAGTTCACTAATTAGGCAGGCTGGCCAGTGAGCTCCAGGAATCTGCCTGTCTCTTCCTTCCTGGTGCTAGAATTACTAGTGTGGAGCCTGTCCTGCTTTCTCAGTTGGGTTCTAAGGCTCTACCACAGGTCTTTGTGATTACCCGGCTAGCACTTTAAAGGCAGAGCTATCTTCTCAGCCTATATAATTATGCTAAACAAAACTAACACGAAGGCTGTGGATGTTGAGTCCTTACATAGCAGACTATAACTTGATTTAGTATGCAAAGTTGCTACAAGACAATTTAAGAAGTCCATAGCCAACGAGCACCGGAGAAAGCTACCCTCACAGGAGCTTGGAAAAGCCGTGAGTGGGGTTAAGGAGAGCAACACCTCTCACCCAGACCCGCCGGGATCTGGCGAGATCCAGGGCCTGAGAACCCGGGGGCAGGAGAAATCTCTGAACCTTCCGGTTTCTATCTGTGTGTGGAGACCTCTGCCTGGGCTACCAGGGGTCTGTGCCTGGGGACCACAGCCTGGGCCGCAGGGCTCCAGGAGAGAGCAGGTAACCCAGGAGTGCTGACAGACATTTGAGCACAGGCAAAACCACCACTTCTGTTGAAACTCACTGGATGAAGAGGGACCCTTGCAGAGCCATCAGGACATAGGAACCAAGGGACAGCTGGGGACAAGATCCTTCTGATTTCTTTCTGCACCACAGAGTGGACCCTGTACCACAGCTCTCCAAACCCAAACACCTCTCAGAAAGAGCTGGTCTTCAAGGAATATTGACACAGAGGCCTGTAGGAGGGGTAAACCACAACCAGACAGAGTAAGATCAGCTAACATCAGAGTCAACAAGATGGCAAAAGGCAAGGGTAAGAACACAAGAAAGAAAAACCAAGAGTACTTGGCACCATCAGAACCCTGCTCTCCCACCACAGCAAGCCCTGGATACCCCAACACACCAGAAAAGCAAGACTCAGATTTTAAATCATTTCTCGAGATGATGATAGAAGACATGAAGAAATAAATGAATAACACCCTTAAAGAAATACAAGAAAACAGAGATAAACAACTAGAAGCCTTTCAAGAAGAAATATAAAAATCCATTAAAGAATTACAGGAAAACTCAATAAAACAGGCAGAGTTTCAAGAAAACACAATCAAACAGACAAAGGAAATGCACAAAACTATACAGGAGCTAAAAATAGAAGTAGAAACAATAAAGAAATCACAAAGGGAGACAATCCTGGAGTTAGAAAACCTAGAAAAAAGATCAGGAACCATTGATGTAAGCATCACCAACAGAATACAAGAAATAGAAGAGAGAATCTCAGGAGCAGAAGATACCATAGATAACATCGACACAACAGTAAGAGAAAATGCAAAATGCAAAAAGCTTCTAACCCAAAACATCCATGAGATCCAGGACACAATGAGAAGACAGAATCTAAGGATAATAGGTATAGAAGAGAGTGAAGATTCCAAACTTAAAGGACCAGCAAATAT
>CM052714.1:71729537-71760081 GCA_028551405.1 Uromys caudimaculatus
CAGAGGAATGGATACAGAAAATGTGGTACATTTACACAATGGAGTACTACTCAGCTATTAAAAACAATGACTTAATGAAATTTGCAGGCAAATGGATGGAACTTGAAAATATCATCCTGAGTGAGGTAACTCAGTCACAAAAGAACGAACATGGTATGTACTCACTGATAAGCGGATATTAGCCCAAAAGTTCAGAATGTCCAAGTTTCACTTAACAGTAACTGTTGGACTGAGAGTGAGATCCCAGATGGAGGAGTTGGAGAAAGGTCTGAAGGAGCTGAGGGAATTTGCAGCCCCATGGAGGGAGCAAGAGCGTCAATGGGCCTGACCCCCCCCTCCGTTGTCCTGGAGTTTGGACCACCAACTAAAGATTACACATGTATGGACCCATGGTTCAGACCACATATGTGGCAGAGGATGGCCTCGATGGCCATCAGGGAGAGAGGTGATGCCCTTGGGCCTGAGGATGTTAGAGGCCCCAGTAAAGGGGAATGTCAAGGTGGGAGTATGGGGATGGGTGGGCGGGTGGGTGGGAGGTGGAATTCCCTCATAGAGACAGGGAACGGGAGGGGATAGGGTGTCTTCAAGGAGGAGACCCAGAAGGGGGGAAACATTGGAAATGTAAATAAAGTATCAAAAAAATAATTAAAAAGTATCAAATATCAAAAAATAAAAAAATTAAAACAAACAAACAAACAAACAAACAAAAAATACAATTTAAGAACATGTTTTTGTAATGAATTGCTGAATCTTGTTCAGTCATGGTATCTGAGAATCCATCAGCCACAGAGGCCAACTCAACAGACCATAAGCAAATGAGGCAAATGCTGGCTTGTCACTATTAAGCTCCCATTGTATCTTCAGTTTTCTTTCCACACATGCTGTTTCCTCGTGTTGTAGACTAGAGCTCTCTGCAGCTGTCCTGGTTTAAGGCAGGTTGCTTTTATCTTGGTACTGTCTTGTTTATGTTATGTTGTATTTAGTTGATGCAAAACTTTAAAGTTCCCATGCTATATACTAGATTCGAGACCTAAGGGGTCTTAGTGGAAATGTGTACCCTAGTGCCTTTGTCCATGTGGTTTCTCACTATTCTCCCACACAGATAACAGGTGTATGAGCCCTAGAGAAGTATCATCGGACCTCATCACACTGCCACATAAGCAAAGTTTGGGACGGGACTCAGAGGTACAGGTCTTGGTCAGGAAAGGCATCATTATGGAGTAGCTCTACATTGACATACAAAGATCAGGATGAGGATGTGAAGAGGCTGCTGTGTAGATGTAATCTACCCATGTCATGCCATTCCAAAGATGGTAGCAACCTTCGTTAAGCCCTCTCAGACCTCATGCTCATATCTAACTAAATCTGAGAACAAATATCATTCCCAGCACCACTCAGTGGCTCTCTGGGTATTGTCAATTATCTCATGAAAGACTATAGAACTCTCCGAAGCCATTTAAGTCTGCTTTCTGCTTTCTGAAATGTGACAGAACACAATTCCTTCTGCCTTGGGAAAGATGGGGAACCTTGGGAAGTCCCAGGGATAGGCTGGATGTCTTGCTTATAAATGCTGATTACTGCCATGTGAAAGTGAGTGCATGCCTAAGATGTCCTGAACTGATGACAGTCCATTTTCAGTAGCAAACTGGGTCACTTATGACTGAGATAATGGAGGGAGAAGGAATGCATCCTATAAAACAGAATGGTAAACAGTTTCCTTCCTTGGAAGTCTCTGAAGTTGCTTACATGTGTTTTAAATGGGGCGTTTTTACATCTTCTCAATGTGTAAAATACAATTTCAGGTTCTGCATTTTGATCTGCCAGCATGCTTGTCATGTATCTGAAGAGCAAGACATAAGACAAACAGACACATATCTTCATCAAATCTTTATAAGTCAAGACCTTGACTCTGGTTATAACCACTTCCACCAGAATACTTAATAGAACAAAGTTTATATGCAAGTCTGTAAAAAAAAAATGACCTTCACTACCCATGCTAATAAAAGGCAGCTGTGCCTTTCTGAGGAAAACCCTGCCAGCACACAATCAGGAAGCCATTCAGCATGCACATGGTATACATATTTGGAGTTTCCCTCTATACCCCTGAAGATTATTTTAGAAAGAGTGTAAAACATTAAAGCAAACAAACAGAAGGATATCAACTTCCACAGACACTCCTTGGAACACACACACCCACGAAAAACCTTTCAAGATTTTTCAATGTTTAATTCTGTGTTTGAGTGTAAATGTGTGTATGAGTATGTGCATCTGTGGCCCTTGGAGGCCAGAAGAAGGCTCTGGATTCCCTGGAGCTGGAGTTAGAGGTGGGTGTGAGTCACGCAATGTGGGTGCTGGGAACTGAACTCTGGTCCTCTGAAAGTGCAGCAATCTTAGCCAATGTGTCATCTCTCCATCTCTGAGAACCTCTTAAGTATATTCTAATTTCTGGAGAACGCTTCTCATGGTATTGAGATCTGGGCAAAGTTGACATCCCTGTTGACTCCATGAGATGTTGGCAGAAACCAAGAAATAAAAGGACAGGAGCTGTATTCACTGGGATCTTCTCTAGTGGAGCCCCAGGGGGAAGCAGGCGGATGTCAGAATGTTGGAGGTGGGACAAAAGTCAGAAAGGAACATTTGCAACAGCAGCCATCTTTACGCCAGACATAGAGAACATGCAATGGTGACAGAGATTGAACAAGGTCAGGGCACTGAGAAAGGGGTTGCTAGAGAGAGTTTATTTTAGGAGCTGAGAGCGATATAATGTCAAGGTTATACCATAAGCACATCTTTATGAATTGGAGATTTGACAGCAAGCTATGGATGTATCTGGCTGTAACTCAATAAGAATTATGAAGGACAGGAAAGGAATTCTATGATTTTACTCTCCGGATCCAGTAATGACTCAGAAGGTTTTAACCTTTGCTGTGGGGGAGTTGAAGAGGTGACAGAAAGTTTAGATTGCACTTGACTAAGAGGGCGTGGAGGAGACACAAGAGGTGCCCATAGAAAGTCAAGTTGCCAGCATGCTTACGAATGTGACCAACTTCCTTCTCAAGTTTCTCATAAAAGAAGTTTAAAGGCAGTCAAGTAACTACTCAGGGTACATTGAGTAGAAGTCATGTGCCAATGACACAGACAAGGAGTTCCAGGGAAGGAATACAATGAAAGCTTTTGAAATAGTCATGTGAATGGAAAACAGCCTAATCTGCCCTCCCATTCCAGAGGGAGGAGTCATTTCCAGGCACAACAATTTATAAAGGTCTGTTGTAAAGACTTTAGCCATGTAATTATACCCTGAGCACAATTAGACAATTAGAGCTGGTAGTATTTCAAACTATCTAAATGACAAAAATGCAAAGGAAAAGGGCATTTGCTTTACTGTAGTCCTGAGACAATGATAGAAACCATTGACCAATGTAATAAAAGACCAGTATCTAGAGCATAGCAAGATAGCAGGTCAAGGTGTTTGCTGTCCCAAGCTTGATGACCCAAGTTTGATAATCAGAATCCACATGGTAGAAGTGAAAACCAAATCCCACAAGTTGTCTTCTGATGTCCAGGTATGCACCATCACTAACACACACACACACACACACACACACACACACACACACACACGCACACACGCACACACACACGCACACAGCAAATGTAAACTGGATGTTATTTAAGTGTATAATAAACATTGGTTACTTTCTTTGCCTGTCTTCATCTAACAGAAAAGAAAGCTGGCTTTTAAATGGATTAGACATTTTATATTGTTTCATTTGCCTCTGTGTTCAAAAAAAAATCTAGCTTAGCATTTAGCAGAAAAACAATGTCTAATGAATGCGTGAAAGAAAGAATCTAGAACCACTGTTGGCATGCTTAATTGTAAACATTTTCAATATCTTCTTTACTTCGTATCAGAAATTACACTGTCAAATGGAGATATGTGAAAATTCTCAGCAACTAACAGGGCAAGCTATTTCTTTCTCCTATTCTGAGTCTGTTTGTCTCTCTGTTTCTGTCCCTCTGTCCTGTTGCTCTCCCCTCATGTCTCCATGTGTATATGTATTGTGTGTTAGCTGGCTCTCACTATGTATCCTAGGATGGCCTTGAACTTGGAATCTTCCTTCCTCCGCCTCTCGAATGCTGGGATTACAGGTCCATGACTTCCTTCAGTGTTGATGGATAACTAGATAGGATATCTGTCAGAATAACCTGAAAACCCATAAATACATAAATCCTCAACTGGGTCTTCTTTTATTTTTCAAAACAAAAAACTAGACATGAGTACAAGATAAGCTTTAAAAAGTAAGCAAACGGAGGCTGTGCACATCAATGGAGTAGCCACAAAACCCCAACTTTATAAATAACTCCAAAATGATAGTCATCTTCAGTGTTACTAAGGATATAGAAAAGAGAGAGGGAGGACAGGAAAGAAGAAAGGGAGGAATAGAGAGAGGATGAACTTGCAAGAGGCAAGAGTAGAGCATCTTCAGAAAAGAGTCACATTGTGGGCTGAGAAAGGGTAAGGTCAGAATCGTGTAGCTTAGACACGCCCTCTGTATAGTCCACAGCCAGAAAATGCCCTGCCCTGTGTTTATTTGTGTGTCTTGTTCAAGTAAGCAATCAAACTGCCTCAAAATGTTGGATATGAGTAGCAGAACATGCCACTCTGATACACAGTAGAGGAGGCAGCATCAGACAGGCATGGTTGTCCTGCTCACAAATCACTGACTCCCAGGGGCACATGTGCTCACAACTATGGCCAAGGCAAGCCAAGTTCATTTTTTTTTCTTTCTGCACAATTTCTTCACGCTGGAGCTGGTTATGCCTCCTCCAGTAGTGTGCATTAGGTTTGTAAAGCAGGGGAAGGCTTTCAGTACCATGGAGAGTTCTACGTAGCGTTCAAAGCCCCAAGACCTGAGGTCTGAATGAATTGTCTCTGTGTGGCTAATTGAGGCATAGAAGCCCAGAGATATAACAGCCTGGGGAAGGCAATGGGGATGTTCAAGTAGAGGACAGTGTGGTGATGGATTCTAGATTACATAATAAGGAGTATGGGCCAACTGGTAAATCTGTTGAGGATAAGTGGTTCCCATAGGAATGGAGTTACAGATAAGGATGAAAATGAGACTAGGCTCTGCCGAGTCAGACTGGGGTTGGAGGAATCAGGAAAAAGTCATTTTAAAAATATACATATATAGACATGTAAATGTATGCGGCTTAAACACATTACCATTGTTCTGTCTACTCTACATAGTTTCACTTAAGAGTGTGGATGTCTTCATGTGCTTTGTATCAGCTCCTTGCCCAGGTTGTTGAGTATAAAGTGCAAGGCTCTACAGTAGACTGCTTTGGTGATGGCTTTGTCCCCACTTCTGCTGGGATTGTACATTCCTCAGCATGGAGTATTTTCGTAGTTTGTACCTTGTGTAGATGCTATTTAAGGCTTAGAAATTTCTTGACTTCTATCACAAGAGAGTATTATCTATTTAGTGTTTTCTGCATCCATTCAGATTGTTTTCTTATGCTTTGTGTTTACACGAAATTGCCCATTTTATGAGATTTTATTTTTCCCTGTGTGTTTTAAGTAGTTTTCTCTGCATATTTTTAAGTGCATCTATGCAATCTAAACTTCCATTAGGTTTCTCTCATGTGTATTTCACGCAGACATTGTATTGCTAAATTATTCTCTTCATTTTAGTTTTATGTTAGGATAATAAAATATCACAAATATGGCATCTTGAAACAATACTCATTTGTTATTTCATAGTTTGGGAGGGCAGGGGCCCTATGTCATCTACAGGTTGGACGGTGTAGGCATAGCATGTTCCTTTCTGGAGGTCCAGGGGTTAATCCACTTCCTGTTCATTCAGGTCACAGGCAAATTGGATCCCATGAGCTGGAAGACAGAGGTTTTTGTATCCTTCCTGTCAGTTGAGGTCATTCACAAATCCCAGAAGTCAACTGGATATCCCATTTTGTGGCTCTCTTCTTCCATCTTCAGAGTCAATAGCAATGGCTCAAACACTCTTTATACTGTAAATCTCTTTGCTGTCCCTTCCTGACCCATCTCTGTCCTACTTTCATCCTGACAAAGTTGTTCTGGGTGCTTCAGTGATAGCCACGGCGGAGTATGTTTTCTTTTCTTTCTTTCTTTTTTAATTACCTAAAACAATGTTTATTGGGATTTTTTTATTAATTGGATATTTTATTTATTTACATTTCAAATGTTGTCTGCCTTCCTAGCTTTCCCTTTGCCTCTAAGAGGGTGCTCCCCCTCCCACTCCCACCTCACCCCTATAGCATCTCCCTATGCTGGGGCAACAAGCCTTCACATGACCAAGGGCCTCCCCTCCCTTTGATGACAGATAAGGAAATCCTCTGCTACATATGTAGTTGGAGCCATGGATCCATCCATGTATACTCTTTGGTTGGTAGTTGTCTTAGTCAGGGTTTCTATTCCTGCACAAACATCATAACCAAGATGCAAGTTGGGGAGGAGAGGGTTTATTGAGCTACACTTCCATGCTGCTGTTCATCACCAAAGGAAGTCAGGACTGTAACTCAAACAGGTCAGGAAGCAGGAGCTGATGCAGAGACCATGGAGGGATGTTCCTTACTGGCTTGCTTGCTTCTCCTGGCTTGCTCAGCCTGCTTTCTTATAGAACCAAGACTACCAGCCCACAGATGGTACCACCCACAAGGGGCCCTCCCCCCTTGATCACTAATTGAGAAAATGCCTTACCGCTGGATCTCATGGAGGCATTTTCTCAACTGAAACTCTTTTCTCTGTGATAACTCCAGCTTGTGTCAAGTTGACACAAAACCAGCCAGTACAGTAGTTTAGTCCCTGGCAGCTCTGGGGGATCTGTTTAGTTGATATTGTTGTTCTTCCTAAGGGGTTGCAATCCCCTTCAGCTCCTTTAGTTCTTTTTCCCTCTTTCATTGGGGTCCCCAGGCTCAGTCCAATGGTTGGTTGTATCTGAATCTTAGTCAGATGCTTGCAGAGCTTCTCAGAGGACAGCCATACTAGGCTCCCATCTGGGAGCACTTCTTGGCATCAGCAATAGTGTTGGGGTTTGGTGTCTGCAGATGAGATGGATCCCAAGGAGCAGAGACTGAAGGAAAGGCCATCCAGAGTATGTTTTCTCTTGTTCATTCTCTCTTTCTCTCATTCTCCTCTTCTCCTTAGCCTCCCCAAGCTCCTAGAAATATCTCCCTTCCTGTTTCAAGTAAGAAAAACTAATACGCATGGACAATTCTGGTTGATTATGAAACAAAATAATAAAACTTAAATCCTTTCAGAAAACTCATGGACACCTGAGATTATATCTCTGCTGCAGCAGTGACCCACATCTTTCTGTGAACTCCCAGCATAAGTGAATAAGAATTGCCTAGTAAGACTTATGCTTTTCAGGCACTTCATAATTTTAATACAAGCTATGTCTGTAAAGGAAATTATTATTGTGTCATCTCATTGACTCTTGTCTTTAACCTTGACATCTTATGAGGCATAGTCTTATACATTTTTTTTCATTTTTTTGCATCCCAATGTTTATATCAATTATATTTTTATGTCTTATTTTATTAGCAACTTACACCTATCACAGCTTGTGGAATGGGCAAGTTAATCCATATTATAGTAGTAAATAAAGCCATAGCCAAAATTTAAGTCTATCTGTTCTTCTAACTTCTCAGTTTAATTTGTAGGCTTCCAAATACAGAACATAGCAGAGGGGGAGAGATCCTCTCTTCCAGACATGGGCAAGGAAGCCAAGTATCAGTTTCCCCTTTGCTATCCACCACCTCTGAGACCTGATCTTAACAAATTGTTTGACCTTATGAAATCTTCTTAGGAATGTTTTCCAAAAGTTTTGAGAAAATATGAACTAAAATTGTTGAGGTTTAGCCTGTTGCTATGCATTCTAATGCTAAATTCTGTTCTAGGTCTACAAGTGAATTCCCACATTTACCAGCTTTTGTTGTACAAACCTTTTTCCTTAATTTAAAACTATTGGTTAAATAAAAATGGATATAGCAAATTACTGGAGGAATTCAAGATAGGTGCATTTTGAGTTACATGCTTGGGGGTGGAGAAGAAGGGAGAAGAGAATGAGGAGAGAGTAGAAGGTGACATGAGAGGAGAGCCACCATGTGGCCAGGAGAAACAAGTATTTGGGATACACTGCTGGTGAGGTAGCCAGAATAGCAGTCAGAGAAGTAAATTAGGGGTGATCCCCCAGTAATTGTCAAAGCCAAATAAAATAACCATAGTCTGATTCTCATTCATTTTTAAGCTAGTCGGGGATAAGTTTAAATTGATTCTACTACAAAAATCACACTAATTATGATAAATGGTATAACCACAACTGTGAAACAATAGATGGATAGTTTTGAAAAACAAATTTTCACTACAGAATTGGGCTCAACCCCAAAGCAAACTGTCTGATGGTCATCCATTTTAGCACAGGATCAGAGCAGACTTTGTCTCTTCATTCATAGAGTGTGTTCAACTGTACATACTGAAGCTGGTTATACTGAATCCCCTGGAAATCTCCTTATCAGAAAAAGAGTGTCAGAGTGTCAGTGGGCACCACTGGCATTTACCCAAAACTTTCCCAACTCTCTGTTTTCCCATTGAGGTCTATAAGGTCATAAGGAGCCTGTGATGGTTCACACTTTCTGGTTGATATAGGATAAGAAGGTAATTAAGAAAGCCACATTTGGGGCTGATGAGATGGCTCAGCTCTGTGTTTAGGAACACTGGTTGGCAATGAAAACAAGCTGCATCTTGTCCTTGGAAAAGCTGCCAAATGTACATCTAAGGACGGCTATCACATTTGGAAAGATTTAGCTAAAACCATTACTCTGAATCCATTCTGTAGAACACAGAGAAAATTGTTTTCAGGAAGAAAAAAAATAGATGAGAATTGATGAAAATCTTAATAATTTCTGTATGTAGTAAAACTTGTGTAAGTACCCAGGGTGACCATGATAGTGTTCCTGATAATGTCTGAATGGGTGGGATAAACTATTTCTGAGAGGATGACTATCATGCTTTGAGCTTAAATGGTCCTCCAAAGGCTTGAAAACTTGGTCCACAGCTGGTCCTGTAATTCTGAGAGTCTGTGGGACCTTTTGGACATGCTTCTAGCTGGCAGATGTAGAGCTATAGCAGTCACGGTTGATTTCTCTGCTTCCCAACTAGCTGAAATAAAAACAAACCATATAACAGCCTCACCACTAGGGACCCATGGCCACCATACCTTCCCAGGCTGGGCCCCTCAGACCTCCAGCCAAAATAAATCCTTTCTCCCACTGTTTGCTTCATGTCAAGGATTCACTCACAGGGCTGAGAAAAATGCCTCACAGGGTGACATCTCCTGAGTGGGCCTCAGGCGGCCTGGAGAATCAGAGAGGTGGAGTCGCACTGTGTTTGAGATTCCATGATTATTTCCTAGGTGAATAAATAGTGCTGGTAAGGTTGGATTCCTTTTGTCTTTGTTTTTTAGGCAGAGTCTCAACCATCACAGGATGACCTTGAACTTGCTTGTGTAGCATAATGGTATGTTTATCTTCCAGCCCAGGGCTTCCACCTTGGAGTTGAAATTGCAAGCATGTACCACCATAGTGATTTTCCCATCTTCTCCTGGATGGTCTTCCAGGGATGTCCTGCTGTGTTGGTCAATAGTGATTGGACAGGTATGAGTTGCAAGTAGCCCACTGCAGTTTTACTTTTCTTCCAATACTGATGTGCTTGCAAAGCCCACTGGCTAATGGAAGCCTCATTTCATCAATTCCAACGTTTAATTCCCTAGTATTTCTACCACCTCCCAAGAACTGTCAGTCAGAAAAGTGCACAGACCTGGACAAATGTATGACTTTATTTCCTTAGTCTCTTACCTTTTCTGTTGTTTTGTGTCTACCACAATGTAGATATTATAAATAGAAGATCTGAATCTAACCCCCAAATTTGTCTTGAATAATAACTTTTTCTCCCGTGAACCATCCTCTGTAGTGTTTCATGGAACAGGGATACATGTTCTTTGATTTGTTAGAGAGCTGACCAGATCTACTTGACTCAGACTCTTTAGAATTAAGGTCCCATTTCTGAGAAGGCTTGGAAGCAATTTCTACAGTGCGCCAAGATTTATCCCTTCCCCCAGATAAAAGTGACACGGAAAGACAAACCCAAAAGCCAGCTTCTGTAGTTCTGATGATGTGGTAAGGTGTAATAGAACAGATGAAGTGGGAGTGGGTAGGTGGGAGAGGGAGCATCCTCATAGAAGCAGGGGGAAGGGGGATGGGAGAGGGGCGTTCCTGAGGGGAAACTGGGAAAGGGGATAACATTTGGCATGCAAATACATAAAATATCCAATTTAAAAAATTAATAAAATCGATCTTTTTTTTTTTTTTAAGAACAGATGATAACTGATAGCCCTGATGGTCAGTGGCACATAGCACATGTTTAATTTATGTCTCTGTGTTTAAAGAACTATTTGTTTGTGGTCTACTTCTTTTTCCTATTATTAAATGGATTGTAATTATTATGGAAAAGTTTGCTTCCCTGAGTTCTTTAAAGTGAAAGATGTATGAAAATTTAAAAAGTGGAAAGAGAGTTAGTTCTGTCATTGAATTACCCCACAAGATGGAAAGGGAACAAACTGCCTGGGAGACTCAACTCTCCATAGTCACAAACACTGCTATGTGTGTCTGGCTGTAACGTGTCTGGATTTGTCCTACACACAATTCAACTGAATTAAAAGCTTGGGATTCTATGATTTCCTGGTATTTGTGAAATAGGAAGAGATAGGAGAAGAACAAGAAAGTTAGTTAAATAGTTTAATTAGAGCCGTTTTACAATTCTAAAATTAACAAGCAGACTTGTAATAAAAGATCTCCAATGTTCACAGAATGACCTCGCTTCCATTCTGAACCTGTCTTTTTTAATTGTAAAGATTAGAATTAGAATTACATTTAAAAGGACTCAAAATGAAAAAAAAAAAACCATAAAATGAATCAATGTACATGGTCACCCATGTCTTATGATGCAACCAATGAAATCTCTGAATGGATATTGCTTCAGCTTGGATATCAAAAGATGGCCTGTCAAGGCCTCCTTGGCCAAACAAAAGAGGAAAACCCAAGACTACTGTCACGTTGGCGATGGGTCCAACAGTCGGCGGATGACACTGACTCCAGAAATATGAATAAGCCCACAGCTTCGTTACTGTGGATGTAATTATCATGGACGTTCTCCTGTGTTGATCAACTTGTTTCTGAAGGCTTTCTTTGTTCATTGAAACTTGCATAATAAACATGCAATGAATTATTTCTTTTGAAAGTTGTATTTTTTGCAGTCTTTTTGTTTTTCATACAAAGATTTCATAAGTTGCCATGTTGCATCAGAGTGTTTACCAAAGTGGGGAGGGTAAATGTGACGTAGCTGGATGACAAGAGCCTCCTGTCCCAAGACACACCACCCTTCTTTTGAAAATAGCACAGACAGCTTTTGTTACCCTCCTCCACCAAAGAAAAGAATAAAGGGGAAAAAAGAAAGAAACCAAAACCACAAACCATTTTATCTAAGAAAAAAAAGGTTGATGTAAAGAAAATAAAGATGTTTGTCATGCACATTATCTTCTGCATAGCTCAACCCACTTATAGTAAGGCACTATTTCCCTTTGCAACTGGTGTCCATGGTAACCTGTTAAGTGCTACAGTGCTCTATGACCCTCAGACACTTCCTTCTGGGATGGCAAAATAAAGAGCCTGGGTGAGTGTGGCTGCCATGCTTGGCTGCACAGATCTGGCAGCTTGTGGAGACTCCATGACCCTCAGGGGAAGCTATCCATGGGTGGTATGGTAGAGTGTCCATAATGAATTTCTTTCCAGAGTTCCTGTTTAGTCTGAACACTTATTTGGATTGTTCTTCGGTCTTTTCTTCTCAATGAAGATACTGATGTGGGGGGAGAACAGCCAGGTCCTCTGAGACTGAGCATCAGTGCATCAGCACAGGATGCTGGTTAGTGGAAAATATGATCAGGCGTTTCCAAGGGAAGGGAGAGAGAGAGTGAGAGTGAGAGAGAGTGAGAGAGAGAGAGAGAGAGAGAGAGAGAGAGAGAGAGAGAGAGAGAGAGAGATTGCTTTTGGTTTTCAGAAACAATCAAGGTATGATATTAATTTAACTGGTCTTCATACTGTTTCCGGAAACAGTCCCCTGCTGGGAAAAATTCCCAACATCTCTCTTGGTACATCTTCCAGACATAAGATTCCTGTAAAGTAGAGAAAAATCAGTGTGTTAACCCAGTCTCCAAAATCTATTTGATAACACAAGATGGAGTAGAAGAAGATACTCAACTCTATTGATATATCATTTAAACTAGAAAAGTCCCATGCATTCAGATAGCCCCACTTAAATTACCTTCAGTAATAAGTGATCTTCAAATAAACAGAATGCCTTTAGCCTGACTAATATATGATTAAAAACATATTTTTAAGCCTCTAATGTTTTCATTTATTATTATTTTTAATTTTATCCAAGTTCAAACTATTATCCATTTGTAGTGAGTAACCCAGAAGGGGAATTTCAAATTTTCCTAAAAATCATAGACATCGAATGTTTTTTCTCAGTTATAATACTATAAGCAGAAGTTCATTTGAAAGTACAGGCCACATAATAACCACAATTTTTACATTAGAAAAAAAGATGGAATTTACAAGTAAACCTAGTATTTTAAGTTAAAAGCTTAGTTTTAAAATTGGAATTAGAATTTTTGCTGTTTCAAAGGAAGCAGTCTGTTTGATACTTATCTCACACAAGATGTGCTATCTCAAGGGATGCATAATTAATATCTAAAAGCATTTTTTAAATCAAATATGTATGTCTGTGTAGCTATGCACTGGTGAGCACGGGGCTCATGGGGGCCATAAAAGGGTACTGGATCCCTGGAGCTGGTGTCACAGGTGGTTGTGAGCTACCAAGTGGGTGCTGGGAAAAGAATTCAGTCTTCCAGAAAGCAGCAAGCACTCTAAGCCACTAAGTCACCTCTAACCCCTGAAAAAAAAGACTTTCCCTTAGTGTTGAATATGGACATGTTGCTGTATTACCTACACTCTCTTCCTACAGTTTCATCCTGATGATGGTGCATAACCAGCCTTCACCCACCTGTCCTGTGTGTTCTGTTTCATCCTTGTTTATGAGATACATCAGAAAAAACCTACAGAGACAGAGAAACTGGTCAGGAGTGGACTACATGAAAATATGAGCATAAACAGGAAAGGCACTTACGTATGTGTTGATTGTAATGGATTATGAAAATGAAGAAAACACTACAAATTCAGTTTCTGAAAATTAAATACAATGTATCAGAAAGAAATAAGCATGTTCTTTGAGATGGCCCGTCTAATTTCACACACAATTTTATATCAGAGTTACACTTTTAAAAAAAAACACAAGTGAAACCGTTGGACTGAGTATGAGGTCCCAGATGGAGGAGTTGGAGAAGGGACTGAAGGAGCTGAGGGAGTCTGCAGCCCCATGGAGGGAGAAACAGTGTCAACTGGCCTGACCCCCTGGTGCTCCTGGAGACTGGACCACCAACCAAAGAATACACATGGAGGGACCCATGGTTTGGACCACATATGTGGCAGAGGAGGGCCTTGTTGGCCATCAGGGGGAGGTAGGCCCTTGGGCCTGAGGGTGTTAGAGGCCCCAGTATAGGGGAATGCCAAGGTGGGAAGACAGGAGTGGGTGGGCGGGTGGGTGAGTGGGGGAACACCCTCATGGAGGCAGGGGGAGAGGGGAGCAGATAGGGGGTTTCCAAAGTGGAGACCTAGAAAGGGGGAAACATTTGAAATGTAAATAAAGTATCAAAAAAAAATTTAAAAAAATACCACAGGAGTTTAATTATGTAAAGTTCCATCCACCTCTGCCTCCCCAGTCCTGGGATTAAAGGCAAACTGCCTGCCCTTGGAGATTAAAGGCATGTACAACCCTACCTGGCCCTTGGAGGTACATTGGTTATGGTCAGGCTCAAATCAACTCTGACAAATTTTAATTGAAGACTGGCTTTATAAGTTCTATTTTTATCAGATTATTTGAGTATAGTTCAACTACTTTCCTCTCTGTCACACTACTTAACATAATAACATCATCCATCTGATGTTAAAATTGGATACAAAACTAAGAATGGTATTTTGATAAACTGTAGTTTGGGTTACTCCCAAGGAAAGGCCATATTTTTATTTTATATGCATACATCATACATACATATATCTATATGTACTTAGATACATATACATACATATATGTGAAACCAAGTTTAAAAAAATAAACAAAAACTTCCAACTTTCATAACTATTATCATAAACAAAAACATTTTAACGGTATTTTCTGCAGTACCCAGACAGACTGACAGGTCTTCAAAAAGGGCAAGGATGAGGAAACAGGGATGTAGGACGAGGAAGCATCTGCATTATCTCAGGCTTGTACCAAGAGGGTTCCTGCTTGAAATAGTAACATGGTCAGGCTGCTCTGCAAGGCTCTAAACCATCCTATCCCTGTTCTAGATCCCCCATTACCATTCGCTTGAAAATAGACAGCTTAATTATTTACGTCCACCTATTCCAAGAGTGAGAGGAACAGCCTTTTTCTCCTGGAGTCCAATCACTGCTCTACTTCTGGAGTTCATAGGAAAGGGAGAGAAGTGGCTCTGGAGGAGGGGAGAGCCTGTAAGGGGCACTCACAGGTAGTTGGCTAGGTTGTGTTCCTGCAGAGTGTGGGTTTCAAAGCCATGCGGCACAGTGTCAAAGTAGTCGTTGCCGATCCCACAGATGAAGCACTTGGTCTAGAAGGCAAGGGGAGATAACAGGGTGTCAGAGTAAGCACAAGAGAGCAGAGAGGGCAAGAAAACACAGTCCACTGGGTTGTGTAGCTGTTACCTCCGAATATAGCCAGTTGCTTCTAGAGGAAGAAGAAATACAAACTCAGTAAGCTCAGGAAACCTACCAGGAACTTACTAGACACAGGCAACTGACCAGGCTCAGGAAGCTGAGAGAGGTACAGATTCAATAGGTCCCTCCCTTAGGTTAGGTGAGCAGAAGGAGACTCTGAGGTCTGTAAGGTGGGATGGGAGCTCTGGGGATATAGCTGTCTTGAGTCATCACCCAATCTTGGTGGGTCTTTCAGTAATGCAACTGTTCTAAGTCACTCATGCTCTTATGAACAACCCCTCAACCATGCTGAGATATATATATATATATATATATGTATATATATATACCCTCATCCATACTACTGTTAAGTATCCTCCATATCCACAAACCTGCAAGTAACACCTCCTCCATGTCCTTGGAAATAGGCCAGGTGATCTAGGCCTAGGCCTGAAGGCCTGTACTGTGAGCTAAAGTGAAGCAGAGCCTTCCTTTGCATGGGTATTTTAGAATTACAGGACTATAGTCAGCTTCAAATGAATTCAGTAACCACTGGGAACCTGGGCATAACTCACAGCACCCCACAGCCAAACCACAAATGCCTTACCTCCATGTCTTCCTTGACTTGCTCTTGTTGGTCTCTGAGTTCTCCAAAAGCATCAATGATCAAACCTAGCATTGAAAAGAAAGACTATGTGATCACCATCAACGATGAACAATCATTCAGCTCATGACTCCTTGGATGGATAGCTCTTCTCTGGAAAGTGAGAATGCACAACCACATTAAAAGACACTCTGAACATGGGAGAAGTCTGAGGTCATACTGGTTGCTTCCTACTAGGAAAGTGACACTCTCCCGGAGCTGAATATAAAGTGACTGAGCTGAATGCTTACTGGAAAAGCATTTTAAAATGAAGTGACAGGGTAGGAAAAAAACAATGCTAATTAACTTGGCACATACACAAGCTATATTATTACCTACTGTGGGCCAAGAGGAGTAGCTGAGATTAGTAGTTGTAAAATACAAAAAGCCCCACAAAAAAAAAAAAATAAAACATTACTGTGTGGACTGAGAAACATGTATCAACCTCATAAACTATCTATAATTTTATCAAATTAATGTAATGAATGTTTGATAAGTAGAATTGTTGGGGTTTTACCTCCTTTCTGTTCTGTGAATTTCTAATTACTTCTTCCAAATGTTTTGACTTCTTTTCTTCTTAAAATATTATTCTTTTACTTATGTGCATGTCTATGACTACATACATCCACATATGTGTGAGTGCCCACAGAGCCCAGAAAAGGGTACTGGATAGTAGTTACAGAGAGTTGTGAGCTGCTGTACACAGCACTGAGAACTCAATTTCAATCTTCTGGAAGAACAGCAAGTGCTCTTAATTGCTAAGTTATCTCTCCAGCCCAAACTTTGTCTACTTATAAAGCAATTTTGTTTCCTTCCATAAAGACATTTCAGATGTCCTCATACTTATCTCTGTACTTTACTAATATCACGTCACACCTGTGGCGTATAAAGGATAATGTCATGTTTATAGACATTTAACTTGAGCTGGGATAAATGTGCTGAATAGGAACCAAAAAACAAAAACAGGAATGACTTTCTCAAAGAAAAAGATCTTCCTGTAAGTTAGTCAGAGGAAGAGGGAAAACTTGTAGTTGCCTCTGCTCTGTGGCAGCAGGGGAAGATTCTGAATCTAATCTGCTCAGACTGGCTATGGATTCCAACCCCAGAACACTTTGGCCAAGTTACAGAGACTTGACATAGCTTAGTTAGTTCCCATGGAAATCATAAGTGTTGACATAGTCCTCATGATGTTAGCCAAGGGTAACATGAGTTACAAGACATAACTGACACATAGTAGGTAGTCACCAATGAAATCTTGTACAACAGTGATATGGTTGTACATGCTGAACTATTCAGGTACCAACTACTGTAGTGGGGACTTGAACTGATGCCCTTGTTTGAGACCTATCCACAATTGTAGAGCTTAGAGATTTGAATAACCTGGCCTATTGCCTCAGGCTCAATGGTTCACAGCTCCAAGCTTTCAAAGCTGGTAATACTACAGGACTAGGAGTCAAACCCTGTAGAATACTTTTTATTTTTCATAAGTGGAGATCAAACAGGCTGAGAAGATGGCCCAGCCTGTTAAGTGCATACCATGCAAACATGAGGACTCTAGAATTTAAAAAGGTAGAGCTGGTAGAGTGAGCTTGTAATCCCAGCACTTGGTGGAGTATTCCCACAAAAGGTGGACAAAGGTCCCTGTGGCTCAGTGACTAGCAATTATAATCGAAGAGCCCTAGGTAACATTGAATGACCCTCCCCCACCCCACAAGAACAAAGTAGATGACTCCCAAAATTGACCCAACTTCTGTTCTCCACATACACACACACACACACACACACACACACACACACACACACACACACACACACACGGCTAATGACTTTAGCTTAGGCTACCTTTAGACCCCTGAATAGCCCATTCCTTAACTGTTTTGGGGTAGAAGCTAATATTCCACGATTATTAAAGTTAAAAACCCTTTAGAACCCATTAAGTTAGCAGAACCCTAGCTTTCACCAACCCCAAAGCTAAGAACATCATCTGATAGCCTCCAGGAAAGCTTTCTCTATCTTGCTATACCTACTTCACTGATATCCTCACCAATGTTTGTTTGTTTGTTTGTTTGTTTTTAACTTGCCTTGATGATCCTTTTTTGTTCTGCAAAACTATAAAGCTTTATAAAACTGCTTCCATGTTAGAACAGAAGATTTGGGTAACATAAATCTGTGTTCCCAGGACATCATTACTCAAATTTGGTTGAAGAGTAAATTCTTATTCCCTTTATGGTAAAACCTGTGAAGTTGGTTTGTTTGCATCAACACATACTTCTCTATTTTTCCTCTAGAGATTCTGCAAGGAAGAAATACTAGAAGAAACAGTTCCATTTGGCCTTGGCAGAAAGCATGTTATTCTGTTAGCCCACCTTGCATTTCAGCTTTAGCAGCAGATGGCTCAAGGTCAAGATACCCAAGAGCCACCACAGCGGGGTGTGGCTTACCTTGTATGATAGCCAAAAGGATGACAATCACAAAGAAGAAGAAGGTGATGTCAAAGATGATGCGGTAGATCTCATACTCATCTCCTGCTGGGTCTTCAATTTCATCACCGATGCCCCCTCCAGCACGGACACCCACATACATGTGGAACATGTAACACTGGAAGACAGGAGCAGAGACACTTCTGAGGTTTGCCACCCTCCTTGACATTCCACTAACACATGTCTTTCTCTCTAAATTCTCACTCTGAATGAGAAGGATCTCTGTGCTCTGTGTCATCTGTCTGTTTTAATCCTCCTTTGTATGGCTGTGGCTCTTGCACTGCCTCCTAAGCAAAACTCCACACCGTTCACTGTGTTAAGTCCTGTGCCACTTGGGAGAGACAGAGATGAGGTGACACAGCATTATAATGACATTATTGTAATATGAACTACATAAAACTATATTGTCTAGTTATTTCCACAGTCGCACAGATACAAGAAATTAAAAGCCCAGTGGAGTAAAAGATGGAATCTTAGAAGCTGAGCTAGATGAAGGCGGACTTACTGATATCTTCCCTTAGAGCTAATACAGTGGGATACAGAAATCTTTTCTATTTAGTGTCTAGGCTAATGAAGAAAGATGGTATGGAGAGCTAAAGAGGAAGCTCATTCATTAAAACAGAAAGGCCACCCACAACCACTACAGCTGTGAGGCGGGATGCACTGAAAGGTTTCTGCTATAATGTCTTTGAAACAGGGCTTGGCTTCAGCAGCACAGGCATTTAAGGACTCTGTAATCCCTTATGATCAGGGCCAGCCTGTACATTTTAGATTTTAGGATTTCCTTTATTTTCTATAATAATGTATATTCATATCACTCATAATTTACTTAAATATATTTTTACTTGAAGAAAATCAAATTTTTATATACAATGAAAGATTTAAAATGAAATATACTTATCAATTAAATGAAAAATATGCAGAATGAATTAAGACCTAAACTATATAATGTTTTGACAACCTGGCACTTGTGTAAACTAGAGCAGGAAGTGTATATATTTTTTTGCCTTGAATTTGCTTTTCTTTTATTCTTCTCTCATATATTACATCTCCACTGGTTTTCCCCTCCCTCCCCTTCCCCCAGCCTCTACCCTGCCACCTCTCTCCTCTAAATATCCCCTATGCCTCTCCTCAGAAAAGAGCAGGCCTCCTAGGGACATTAACCAAATCCAGCATAGCAAGTTACAATAAGAATTCTTTACATGTACTGACTAGCTAATAGTACCTTTATCTGTAGTAGTAGTAGTAGTAGTAGTAGTAGTAGTAGTAGTAGTAGTAGTAGTAGTAATGGCTCTGGATGCCAATTGTCCTTTGGGGAACAGTCAAGCACTCACAGCATCTAGATTTTTATCTTCATTCAGTATAACCCCAACTTCCAACTTTATACCTGTACTCTGGGCCCCACTCATCTTTAAGTTCTCATTTCTATGTTCATACCCTGGCACCTCCCCAGTCCCACCCCTCTATAAACCTCCCAAGCTATAAATCTTTGCTGTACATCCTCTGAGCCAGGTGATACTCTTTCCCATCAAAACCGCATCCTTCAAGGACAGAGGTCTGAAGGTCTTCCTAGCCTGTTCTACATATCCTCACTTATTTAACTCCTGTCCCTTATCCATTCCAGGCTGTTTGGTTGCTCCTTTCACGGTGAAGGGGAAAAACCTGACTACAGTTCTACACTTGGTTCACATGCCCACAGTCCTATCCCCATGTGACCCTGTCAGGTTGATAATCAATCTGAACCACCACACTCATAAAGGTACTTTCTCAGCCTGCCATACAATAAGCCAGAACCAAGATGACATCTGCCCTGAACCTCCACTACTATAAAAACCTATCTGCACCCACCATCACTGTTCTGGAGCCTAGAAAAGGCTCTTTGTGGCAGTGAGGCCAAGAGAGTCCTCTAGAAAGAGTTGGCTTAAGGCTGTATAGCACCCAGGCTGGTTTAGACCTATCTGCACATGCTGTCTACTGGAAGCTCCAGTATCTAGAGTGTTAGTGCCATCTACTGAGTCTGTGTCTAGATGTGAAATTTTAGAGACAGTCACTTGAAAAACAAAAAACAAAAAAACAAAATAAAACCAAATATCTCCCTTTGTGACACTACACTGATTCCTTAAAACTTGGTGGCTAAAATTGTCCACAGTGCCTTTTTGAAGAAAGTATAATTTATTTTTACTGTATACTTCTGTTTTCTGCCTAAATTCTTTATACCACATACATTGTTTATTTTTACCGAGGAGAAAATGGTGTCCCGTGCTCTTCTCTGAGTATGAGTCTTCATACATGGACCTGAGGCCATGGGAAACAATGGTGGTGGCCTCAGGTGTCCTGGATGGTTAACGTTACTGTGATCTTTGGGAGGTCAGAGAGGGGTTCCTAGCCTCAGCCTTCCAACCAGAGTTCATAATGGCCACACTGGTGAGGTGTGTGGATACCCACTGACATCTGGGGCTCAGCAGTCAAATTATCATCTTTTCCCTGAAAACCAGAACCCCCTTTCTCCACATTTCTTATCATAGACTGAGCCTAGTTAGGGCTGAAGTGGAAGGAGCAGGTCTAGGAACAAAAAAATACTCTTCTTTCAGGGAGTCTGAAAAAAATGAGAAAAAACCCCACAAAAATTGGGGAAAGAGCAGGAGACAGATGGTAGGGGTGGAGGAGGAAGAATGAGGAGGCTCAAAAGAAGTGTGGCAGAGGGAGAACTGGTACCAGGGAACCAGGAAGCAAGAGCCAGAGACCTTGATGGGAAGGTCAGGTTAGATGCATGAGAACTACTAATTAACTAAGGTGCTCGACAGCAAGTACTGTGAGCACCTAACTTTCCCAAGCTGCCTCTTATCCTCATTATCTGAAAGGGGTGGGGCTGAGGGGCCACTGGTCCTGCAGAGCTTCCTGGGACATGCCTATGCACCCAGGCTCCTCAGCTACCACCATTTTGCCCCCAGCTATAGACTTTTTTTTCTTATACACTCTTCTACATTCTTGAAGATGTAGTTCAAACCCTATGAGGACACAGCTGATTTAATTAGATTCTTAGAATGAAACATCATGATCTGGGAAGAAAGAAGACATCCCTGGGTGAGACCTAGAATTTGTAAAACTTTGGCTGCAGTGCCACCTGCTGGAAGTGACAGAAGCCAAAGGTTGAAGTTCCTGCTGATAGCTGCTCTTCACCCACAGAGCAGCAAGGAGACATCAGACACCCTTCCTCACAGAGCATCCACGCTCATCACAGTCAAAGGCAAGATACAAACCTCGTGGCGATATGCAGAGAATGCCTACATCATACAGAGCCACCAGTGGTCTTGCTCACGGCTCTCAGAAGTCCTTCAAACTGATGATTCCCAGGCACTAGCTAAGTCACTTATCCTAAAATGAGACTGTGATGTTACACAGTCAACTTGATTTGATAAAGAAGCACCTAAGAGTTTAGTAAGTATCCAAAAGGATGCTTCCAGAGACAAGAAGGTCATGAGGGCTCTGATAGAAGGAATGGGTGAATCTGTGGATGGCTCTAAACAGTACTGAGACATAGAGGGAGTAAGCGGTGGGGCCTTGATGGCGGAATCAGGTCCTGGTGACAGGTCCTCCAAGCTATCTCGCCCTTCAGAATCTACTGCTCTCTGCTTCTTAGCCACCAAGAAGCAAACTGATCTGTTCCACCATGCATGTACCATTACCGTCTAACCTCTGAAACCGTGAGCCATGACACACAGTTCATGCCTTAAAGTTGCTCTCAAGCAATGACAATGGCAAGGCGAAAGTAAAAATGGAGATGAATTTCTCTGCCCTCTGTATTCACATCCTATACGGCGAGGCCAGCCCGGCCAGACCAGGCCGCGGAATTCACATCCTATCCGGCCAGACCAGCCCGGCCCGGCCAGGCCGCGGTATTCACATCCTATCCGGCCAGACCAGCCCGGCCCGGCCAGGCCGCGGTATTCCTAAGACAAATTAAGGAAAACGCTAGAAATGCATATGGATATTGAGTGAAAACTGAGTCATCTCAGGGGCTGTGACTACAGCTGAACTGTCACATGGGGCCTCATGATATGAGCAACTAACATAACAAACAGACTTTGATACATATGCACAATCTCTTTAAATTGTATAAATTCCTAGTAACAGGAATGGGCTAATTTCTCCATCAATCCACTGACTGGGATCACTGAAAGCTTTAATATTTTTAACAATTAAATTTGGTTTTCTGCTATTCTGGCCTAAATTTCTTACTTTACAAAAATAGTTAGGCATCTTTTTAGACCTGTGAGCTGAATGAATTAATGTTGCTATGCATTGTCTAGCTGCACAATTGACCCTTTGTCTACTGTCTTATTTTTTATAATGTTTTAAAATTACTTATATTACTTTTTATTTGTTTATTGTGTGGGGGGTGGGGTGCCATGGCATGGATTGGAGGTTAGAGGACAACTTTCAGGCATCTCTCCTCCCACCGTGCAGGCCCAGGTGACTGAGCTCACATTGGCTGTAGGCACGGAGGTGGGTGCATTCCCCACTGAGCACACTGCAGGCCCTGGCTTATGTCTTTTTGTGTATGTGTGCACCCATCAGGAAAACTTCCCTTCTTTATCATATTGAATACATTTTGGCCAGATTATCATTTGTCTGTAAAATTTGATTTATCTTTGTAATTCTCAAAAATAATAATTTTTGACATTCACAAGTTTCTATGATTTATATAATATTCAGAAAGTCCTGTTTGCCACTAAAATTTATTATTTTAAGGACTCAAACCTGTCTTAAATTGTTACTGATTTGAAGAGAAAGATTGACACTCATTTTCACCATTTTCCTCTCAGAGGTTTGTACATGGTCAATAAGATTTATTGATTTTTTTGTATTTTATGATTGTAAAAAGCAACATTACCATAGTTTGATTTATTTGAGTATTTATACGTATTTCAAGGTACTCTATTCTATTCCCAAGGAGATACAAACATGCCTAATTTACTATGCATTAAAGTATCAGTATCTTGTTCATGTCACTCTTCCAGGGCATTTCTTTTTCTAGAGAAAATTCTATAGAAATCTCATTCTATCAGCCCCCTTGACACTTACACACAATCCTACCCTTATAGGTATTCCAACATGTGAAGGGCTCACAGAAAGACCTTGCTCTCCCTAGCAGGCAACAGTTCCTTTGGCTTAATTTTTCCCTCCCAAACCTAAGTACTCAAAGAGAGTAATGTTTGTGATTTGCATATGAAGTGTTCCCCTGTAGACTCAGGGGTCTGAACATCTTAGTCTCCAGTGGGTGGCTCAGTTGAGGAGGTTATGGAACCTTCAGTAGGCAGAGCCTTGCTGGAAGAAATAAGTCACTTGGGAGAAGTCGTGAAGTCACATTGTCTGGTGCCGCTTGCTGCTCTGAGTATGGATGAAATCTGACCAGTCAGCCTCTTGCTCCTGCCTTCATGACTTCTCTGCCTACTGCATGATTTCCCTGTCATGATGGACTTTCTCCCTCCAGAACTGTAAGCCAAAATAAACCCTTTCTACCCTACATTGCTTTTGATGGGATATTTTATTCCATCCATCATCAGAGAGGCAAATTGTACAATAATGACACCCAACGATGTGAAAGCTGGAACATCTTTTAACTGTCCAAGACCAAAAAGGGACCTTTAAGACAAGATATTCAATATGAAAGCAAAAGTATCAGTTCTGTTAAGATAAATCTTTGGATCTGAGTAACATCAGGTAAAGTCAGTGAGGCCAGCAAAGAGCAAAGTCCTCAGAACATTCCACCTGCTGCCCTGGAATGTGTGACTCACAGGTTAACATTTGCCACAATTCTAACTGCATCTCTCAGCAAGTCAACTAATTAGTAAGCCGAACAAACGTGGGTGGGAAATCTACAGAAATGGTCCTTTATGCTCTGCTGAAATGACAGTGACTATGTTTTGAAGAGCCACTCAGCCTCCTCTCCTGCTCTGGGGATGAGGCACTGCATGGTGACATGGATGGTGGGGCTGGGGTGGTTTCCTGCCAGTTCAGGAGCTTACCGTCAGCATGTCGTCACACTTCATGTCTGGCGTGTCACCATCCTCGCTTTTATTGTAGAATTTTCGGAAGAAATTGAATGCCACAACAGTGTACAGGTATACAACAACAGCCAATAAGCCAACAGTTAACACGAGCTGAAAGCAAGGTGACATTTAGCATGTATGGGGGATACAGGATGTATGACTGGTGTAACTGACAGCTGCGTGGGAAGGGAGTACTCTACTGACACACCTGGACTTACTGACTGTAAGCCTAATGATCCATACTCTCATTATTCCTCACCGTCTTAGCTCACAAGTAAAGCTTATTTGCACATTTTCTTTAATTTATCAGCTTGTCAAAGCATTTTATCCTAAGCCTGACTACTTAATTGACTAATAAGCGCACAACACAAACCAAGTAAAGATAAATTCTGATTTAGTTTCACACTCAAATCAAATTGATACGTATTAGCAAGCAGCTTTAATGTTCAGAAAATACTATATACTCTCCTGCATTATAAGTCAAATTTATTCATATGGATGTGTGTGTGCCTGCTTGTATGTATGTGAAACCAGGTAGTGTAGTGCCTGAAGTAGCCAGAAGAGTGTGGGATCCCATGGAACTGGAGTTAGTCAGTTGTGAGACACCCAACATGGGTGCTGGGAACTCAGCCAGGATCCTCTGTAAGAGCAGTAGGTGCTCCCCACCTACTGTGCCACCTCTCTAGTTAACTGTGCTAGGAGCTCTGTCATAATCCACTGACTGGCAAATGAGCAGAGTACACAGTCTCTGTGCCTTTGAGCTGCCATGAGCATCACAGCTTTATTCAGGCCCTTAGTTGACATGTGTAGTAAGAGCCCCTTGCTGGACTCTAGAAAACAAGAGACTGTGCTAATGATAATAAAGGTAGCTATGATTTCCGGTTGCAGGAGCACTGATTATTAAATGTACTGGACGAGCAGGGCTGCTGCTCCAGATAGCACACAATTGTTACTGCCTACTGGACATGTGAAGCAGCTGATGAATGAGTAAATGCACTACAATTCTGCACGGTCACAGTAACAGAGGTCCAGCATGAGCAGCTGAGCTCCATCAGAAGGTCAGTGGGATATCTGGACCCAGACCAACTGTCCCCTATGTCAGCATGCCATTGTCAAGTATAAAGTATCATTTAGATGTAGTTCAATTTAAAAAGTCCCTTGGATGCTCATTAAATTAAAACTTATTAAGACTGCCAACACCTTCTTGTCAATGCAGGAGTTTTTGGCACAGCTGGCACAGCATAGTATCAGGTGGGGCAAGCATTGTCTCTTAAGCAAAATAAGAATTAGCTTCCTCAATGTAGTGCTCAATGTAAGTGGTCCTTAGCTGGCTGGATTTGTTCTCAACATTCACAAAATCTGATAAGGTATTGTTATTAGTTGTACTTTACCAGAAAATGATTTGATAGTGACAAATATTCACTTATCCAAGATCATCTAGATAAACCATCAAGACAATCCCTAAACCTTGGAATTACAGACCATAGTTTGCAAGAGAAGATATAGACTATCTAGCCATGACAATCTTTAAAGCCACAAATTATCACTTAAGAGCTGCATTTAATTTTTCAGATTTATATCTTGCCATTTATATCATTGCCTGAGGGAAATAGGACCTTTTACCTGTTTGCCATTATGGGTAACTGAGGACAGGATAGTTCTCAAGGTCTTGAAGCCCATAGCGATGTCAAGGAGGTGAGCAGCAAAAAAAAAGTTGTTATAGTGTCCAAGAACAGACATGGTCATATACCAGGCTAGGTAGAGGAAGGACTGTTAGGAGCAAACAGGGGGAAGGCATGTCAGACAGCCGAGTACACAGAACCAGCAAGAGTCACTGTCAACTTGCTCCATGCAAACCCCTGCACTCACCTCCTCTGTCTAAATGATAGTTCTTCAGTTCTAATGAGCTGGATTCACTCTTTGTACATTTTACCTTTATTTAGTTTGTTATGAAAGACTCAGTGTAATTTTTTCCTTTACACCAACTCTTCTAATTCATCCTTTCACAGATAATGGGAATGATCACCCTACATCCTGACATCAGGGTCTCAGCTTCAGTGTGGTGCTCGCTATTTTGCACTAGATAATTCTTGGCTATGGAGGCTGCCTTGTGACCTTAGGATCCAAAAGATCCTGATGATCCATGATGAGAGAAACTGCTGTCAAACAGAGGGACAAGACAGCCTCTGCTTGGGAATCTATGTCTATGGTCAACCTAAGAACCCACCAGCTTCGGCTCCTCCCTTTCCTCTTCTCCTCTGGTCTTCATTTATCTACACATTGGGGCTGTTAGGACCTATTAGTTAGAATCTACTGCAGGATCATTCCTGAACAGTTTTATTAAGGTAGTATTGCACATTGCATGAACTAAAGTAAATCCAAAGAGCAATCAAAGTACCCCTTGATGTCACTGACACTTGTTGTGGTCTTAAGTACATACTTGGTGCTGTTTGGGGAAGTCTTCTGAATTATAATTGAAGAAATTACTTTTTAATTATCTGTACACACACAAACACACACATATGTATATGTGTATATTTGTGTGTGTGTGTGTGTGTGTGTGTGTGTGTGTGTGTGTGTGTGTGTGTGTGTGTGTGTGCCTATGTGTATGGGCATGCAATCCAATGAATGACCTTAGAGGCCAGAAGAGGAAATCAGCTACTCTGGAACTGGAGTTACAGACAGCTGAGAGTGCTGGGAACTAACATGGGTCTCCTGCAGGTATTCCAAACCCCTGCTGAGCCATCCACCCAGTGTTCTGAATTATAACTAATGTAAATTATTTGTTTTCTTTACTGTGTAAGCCTCCATATTTGGTAGGGGCAGTGAGGATGCAGGGTAGAAGCCCAATGGCTGCACATGCTTTGTCTGGATGACAGTCACTCATAGGAGAGGATCAGTACTGTTGTTCTGACTCTAATCTTAGAGGAAGAAGAAGGAGGAGACTGGGGTCATGCAAGATTTCATGAGCAACCGGGAACTGGAGCAAGGAAAAGAACAATGGCATTTGAAAACGACATAGGATTTGTCAGGAAGTGACACACATGCCATAGGACAGTAAGAAGGGGTTATCTCACTGTCTAGCAAGACAGGCAAAGCCTGAGGGGAAAGGACACACGGGAAACACAAGAGGAAAGAGCTGTAAATAACTGAGAAACTAGTCCTGGCTGTGCTGTTGACTGACCCTGTTAATCTTGAGTGACACAGGGGGAATGGGCAATGCCTAGCATAGGTACTTTGAACATTTTTATACTAAAATTTAATCTGTTTGCATGATAAGAAATGCCCCAGGGAATCCCATCTTTCATCTGATTACCCTTGTTGCTTTCAGAGACCAACCAAACTACTGAAGGCTCGACAGCATGTGAGAAGTGACTGGCCAAACAGAAGCCATAAATCTGTAGGGAACTGTCAGTCTAACAGGTCTGAAAGATGTTTAAAGGGATTTCTCCAGGCTGCCTTCAGGATTAACTCACATCCAATTTCTCTGAATGACAATAAATTCCACAGAAATGAAAATATGAAGGTCAGACTCAATTGGACAAAAGAGGGTTATGCAAGGACTGTGGTATGGAGAAAGGCCCCAGTGTGTCCCAGTCACGGCACATTACTGCCTGAGTGGGAGATGGCCAACTGAAGCAGGAGCCGGGTGGCTTCTGCTCACTGAGAAGTTTTTCACCATTCGATGATGGAAAGTACTTGCAAGGTGGTATTACACTAACAGTCTATGGCTCTGAACGGTACTTATGAAATAAGTCTGAAGCTATCAGGAGTACATTGGATGCCTGGGTAGAAGGATAGGGATGCAGGAAAGAGTTGGCTTGCTGTCACTAGACCTAAGACCAGGAAAATGAAACATTCACTCTAAGAGCCAGTGTGAAAATTAAACAGTGAGGTACAGAGACAACCTTTGGTAATGTTTGACTATATTCAATCCCATTGAAGTATATACCCGGGCCATATGTTTACTGTTTAAAGGCTTTTGATGAAGATAAATCAAGAAAAAGGACATAATGGTTTAATATACTTAATTTGGGAGAAAAATCAAGTACAACTATTTTTAAAATGTATCAGTTTCTAAAACATATATAAAGTCATGTATTTTATTATGGCATTTCCAGAACTATCTTGTTTCTCTTGTTTCTCCAACGGCCCCCTCACCTCTCCACTGCCAGCTTTCTCCTTCATCCTCCCACTCATCCTCTTCCCACTAAAACTATTTTTTATATTTTTATTTACGTGTGTTTTGAATACCTACAAACTTCTGAAATCTATGGTCCCACTGAAACGTAAATGGAAATCCATATAAAGTTGTACGTTTTTCTTCTATTAATGTGTAAGATAGGGTGGTAAAAGTGTCTGTGCTTGGCTCTCTCTCAGACGCCATGATTATTAATTACACAGATCGAGCAATAAGCATGAAGGAGGCTTACATTGTCTGTGAACACGACTCCAAGTTTCCACATCTGGTACTTCACATCAATAGAGTTCAATCTGGAATGACAGAAGAGAGTGTGGGGATTCCCATTAACAGAAAAGGTCTGCTTGCAGAGCCTGTGGGCCTGTACCTGTCATGGGCAAGACTAGACGCCTGCTCAAGAGGACAGTGCCCAGGGGATCAGACCACCTGTTCCCAGGTAAAAGTGAAGAGCTGAGACCTGCTGTGGAGACACAACCCAGCGCTCTGTGGTGACCTCTAGAAGGATCATACGAAAGAAAACAAAATGGCACCATCTCTTCTTCAGTAATTTAAAACTATAATCATTTATTTATGTATTTATGATATGCATATATGTTGTATGTGTATGTGATATGTGTATAAATGGTGTCTTAGTGTGGTGTGTGTAAGGTATGTATGTGGTGTGCATGTGTGTTAGGTGCGTGTGTATGTATGTGTATGGTGTGTGTATGTGTGCATGTGCGCATGTGTGCTGTGTGTGTATGGCGTGTGTGTGTATGTATGTATGTGTATGTGTATGTGGTATGTGTATAAATGGTGTCTTAGTGCGGTGTGTGTGTAAGGTATGTATGTGGTGTGCATGTGTGTTAGGTGCGTGTGTATGTATGTGCATGATGTCTGTATGAGTGCATGTGTGGTGTATGTGTATGGTGTGTATGTATGTATGTATGTATGTATGTGTATAGTGTATGTGTATATGGTATGTGTATGGTGTGTGTGTGTAATATGTTTGGGTGTGTGGTATATGTGTATGATGTATGTGTGTATATTGTGTGTGTAGGCATGTGTGTGGTCTGTGTATGTATGGTATGTGTGGTATGTGTGTGATATGTGTGTAGTGCATGTGTATGGGGTATATGTATGTGTGTGGTCTCTGTGGGTATGGTATGTTTGTGATTTGTGTGTGTGTGTGTGTGTGTGTGTGTGTGTTTCAGATGATTGTGTGATGCGTATGTGTGTGTATAGTGGTTGTATATGGGGTATGTGTGTGTGTGTGTGTGTGTGTGTGTGTGTGTGTGTGTGTGTACATACATGTAATGGTGCATGTGTGGAAGTCAAAGGACAGTCTTCCTGAGTTCTCTCCTTCCACTTTGGGTTCTGAGGACTGAAGTCAGGTAGTCAGATTTGCATGCCCTTACCTACTGATCAATCTAAACATCCCACTTTGTTACTTAAAAACAGCCTTTTCTTTCTTTTTTTTTTTTTTTTTTATTTTTGATACTTTATTTACATTTCGAATGTTTCCCCTTTTCTGAGTCTCCTCTTTGGAAGCCCCCATCCCCTCCCCCTCCCCGCCTCTATGAGAGAATTCCACCTCCCACCCACCCATCCCCATATTCTCGCCTTGCCATTCCCCTTTACTGGGGCCTCTAACATCCTCAGGCCCAAGGGCCTCTCCTCTCTCCCTGATGATCATCGAGGTCATCCTCTGCCACATATGTGGTCCAAACCATGAGTCCGTAGATGTGTATTCTTTAGTTGGTGGTCCAAACTCCAGGAGGACCGGGGGGGGGGGGGGAGGTCAGACCCATTGACGCTGTTACTCCCTCCATGGGACTGCAAATTCCCTCAGCTCATTCAGACCGTTCTCCAACTCCTCCATCTGGGGCCTCACTCTCAGTCCAGCGGTTACTGTTAAGTGAAACTTGGGCATTCTGAACTTTTGGGCTAATATCTGCTTATCAGTGAGTACATACCATGTTCCTTTTTTTGTGACTGAGTTACCTCGCTCAGGATGATATTTTCAAGTTCCACCCATTTGCCTGCAAATTTCATTAAGCAATTGTTTTTAATAGCTGAGTAGTACTCCATTGTGTAAATGTACCACATTTTCTGTATCCATTCCTCTGATGAGGGACATCTGGGTTGTTTCCAGCTTCTGGCTATTATAAATATGGCTGCTATGAACATAGTGGAGCATGTGTCTTTATTACATTTTGGAGCATCTTCTGGGTATATGCCCAGGAGAGGTATAGCTGGG
>CM052714.1:71760581-71783905 GCA_028551405.1 Uromys caudimaculatus
TCAGTACTCATTGAAGACCAGCTCTCTCTGAGAGGTGCTTGGGTTTGGAGAGCTGTCGCACAGGGTCAGCTCTGGGGTGCAGAATGGAATCAGAAGGATCTTGTCCCCAGCTGTCCCTTGGTTCCTTTGCCCTGAAGGCTCTGTAAAGGTCCCTCTTGATCCAGTGAGTTTGAACAGAAGTGGTGGTTTTGCCTGTGCTCAAAGGTGTGTCAGCACTCCTGGGATTCCCCGATCTCTCATGGAGCCTTGTAGCCCAGGCTGAGGTCCCCAGGCACTGGCCCCTGCTGGCCCAGGCAGAGGTCTCCACCCACAGGTGAAAACTGGAAGTTTCAGGGTTTTTCTGTCCCCAGGTTCTCAGGGCCTAGATCCTGGCAGATCCGGGCAGGTCTGGGTGAGAGGTGTTGCTCCCCTTAACCCCACTCACAGCCTTTCCAAGCTCCTGGGAGGCCACCCCTCTCCGGCACTCGTTGGCTACGGACTTCTGGCGGCCCAGGCAGAGGTCTCGACCCATAGGTCAAAAACAGCCTTTTCTTTTTCTGCACTATAACCTAAATTTACCTTATTTGTGTCTCTTATTCCTAAGAACTTTACAAGGTTAATTAACATGTGTTTTAAAAGTTGACTCGGTAAATCTTACTCTACATTTAAAATAAATTTTAAAAAGATTTGCTTTTATTTTATGTGCATGGGTATTTTGCCTGTATGTCTGTGCACCACAAATTGCAGTGCTCAGAGAACCCAGAAGAGGCTTCAGATTCCCTGGAACTGAAGTTAAAGGTAGATGTGGGTGACCATGTGAGTGCTGGGAACAGATCTCTCCTCTACAAGAACCACAAGTGCTCCTAACCAGTGAACTGTTTTGCCAGCTCTTAAAAAAAAATAAAACATTTTTGCTGTGTGCTTGAGTGAAAAGAGGGGAGAGGTTGGGAGAAAGGGAGAAAGAGGGGGGGAGAAAAATAGAGAAAGAGAAAGGAAGAGAAAGAAAGCAAGGAAGGAAGGAAGGGAGGGAGGGAGGGAGGGAGGGAGGGGTAGAGAGAAGGAGAAGGAGAGGGAAGGGGAAGAGATGGATAAAGAGCAAGAGAATAAGAATGTGTGGTCCTATGTATAAGTGTGTGTGTCTGTGTGTGTGTGTGTCTGTGTCTGTGTGTGTCTGTGTGTGTGTGTGATGCTTGTGTATGTGTATAATATACCTGTGTGCTCACATGTGCACAGGGGTGTATTCTTCATGCCTGTTGGAATGGAGGCCAGAGGCTGACTGCTGGTGGTCTTCCTCTGTTACTTTCCATCTTAATGTGAGACAGGGTATTTTAGTGAACCTCGACATTTTGGCTCGATAGGCAGGCCAGCAAAGCCCTAGAGTCCACATGGCCCCACCTCCCAACCCTGGGGTTACAGTCCACATGGCCCCACCTCCCAACCCTGGGACTACAGACATGCTCACCCACACCTGGCTCTATGTGGGCACTTGAGATCTGAACTCGGGTCCTAATGCTTGCGCCAAGAGTGCTTTAACTAGGGAGCCGTCTCCCTGCTAAATGTTAGCTTTCAACAGTCATGAGCTTTAAAATGTTAGAAGTGCACATGTTATAAAACTTTCATTTTTTCCCCAGAACTTGGCACTGATTTGGGGTTAGACATAACTTCAGCAGTCTTTGACAGCCCCAGCTCCAGGTTACCTGGAAGGTGAGGGGATGAGCAGACACAATATAGTGTGATGGGGGCAGTTCTCAAAGGGGCCTCTCTGGACTTAAGATTTCGGTCTAATTACTTTTTTTTTAATTATTGTCTTTAAATAAGCCAATCGGAAATTTGAGGTGTGAGAATGAGCAGTTTGCTACGTAAAGCAGATGAGGTAAGAGTGTTCTTGTTACTCTTTTCTTTCTCTGTTTTTGTTTTTCCTGGAAGGATGAAGCTCCCCTTCCCCTAGTGTAGGATTTCCTGCTCTTTTGTCTTTCTCTTTTTCTGAGGCACAATGTGGCTTTTCTGCCCACACTCAGCTAACCTTGCTTCAGGTTACCAAGTGCTGAGGCTGAGCACTGACAGGCTACCCTGTAGTGTTTTCCTTCTCTAGGCAAGACTGTGTCTTTGTGCTATAATTAGCTGTATTAACACAGGACCCTTCCATAAGCAGCCCATCAATATTTGCAGTAGGCTTTGACATTAATTTTCCCTAAGTAAGAAAGGAGTTAGAAACGAGAAGGGACTTGACCATCTGTATGAGAGTAGCATGACTTTCCATAGAAAAAATGATCAAAAGAAAGGTTTCAGAATTCAGGGCCTTTGAACCTTATACTGCAGATGCTGGAAGCATTCCTTCTATGACTATTTCCCATCAACCACACACTCGAGTAGCAGCCTCACCTCTACTGCCACTAAGTGACACTAATAAGTGTCACTAATAAGTGACTTCTTTTTGGAAGTGCTCAATACTTGTCTATAAACAGGTAGTATCTATGCTGGGTGGAGTGGACCCTGCTCCCAGGAATGGCCCTGGCTGACTGGGGCAGCTAATCAAGTCTCAGGCTCCCCTGGAAACAGGCCTGGATTCAAGAAAACCCTATAAATTGGGGGGGGGGGGGGCAGTGGGTGGATGAGAGGTTGCTTGAAAATTCTGAGATATAAGCTTATCTGCCCTACCCACCCCCCAAAATCCCACAAACGTGGAAGCACTTAGCCCTTCTTACCACAGGGACTTTGTGTACTTTTTAATAAAAGGATTACACAATTTCTGTTTCCAAAGCATGGAACATAACTTCCTTCCAAAAATACATGGTTTTATATTGTGCCTCTGTTTATGTTTGACTTTAAGGAGAACCTGAGGTTAGAAAAGTTAACTTAAATTAAGAATAGTGGGTTTTCTTTCTGCTCTTCTCTCACTGCATATAAATAACAAGGAAGGACTCTTTGGATGTTGACAAGAGTCACACCTGGAGCCCTCCAGAGGCTAGAGCAGGAAGATGGTGAAATGAAGGAGCTATCCATCAGTTCCAGGCCTTCCTGAGCTATTAGATAATAAATTTTAGGTCAGCCTAGCCTACATGGCATGTCTCAAAGAGAAAATAATAACAACAACAATGACAATAATATGTTAGGAAAATATCCCTCCATTCCAAAGCTCCAAACACCCAGGTCCTGGCTAGTTCTATGTCAACTTGACCCAAGTTAGAGTCATCTGAAAGGAGAGAACCTCAAATGAGAAAATGCCTCCATAGGATCTGGCTGTAGGACATTTTCATAATTAATGATAGATATAGGAGAGCCCAGTGCATGGTTGGTGGTGCTATCCCTGGGTTGGTGGTCCTGAGTTCTATAAGAAAGAAGGCTAAGTAAGACATAAGGAGTAAGCCAGTAAGCAATACTCCTCCATTACCTCTACATCAGCTTCTGCCTCTGGCTTCCAGGTTTCTATGCTGTTTGGGCTCCTCTCCTGACTTCCTTTGATGAAGGGCTATGATGTGGAAGTGTAAGCCATCTAACCCTTTCCTACCCAACTTGCTTTTTAGTCACGGTGTTTCAATCACTGCAATAGAAACCCTAAGAAAACCCAGAAGTATAAACGACAACTTGTTTTGGAACTTGCTGTTTTCCTAAGTGAGGAAAGGCAAATCGGTGAGCTAGCCAGTCAAAAATGTGTCCCTTGTCCCCATTCTAAGTAGGGCAGAAGTGTCACTCACACGGCAGACAAGGAGCTATCTTTCTTGGGCTTCTTCTTCTCTCTTGCATCACTGAAATCCAGTGCAGCCTTATCCATGCCCAGTAACTCACTGATTCTGTCTCTCCCATAAAACTCTCCATACTTATCCATTACCTGTGGTCAAGGAAGAAGTGTGTTATTGGTTTTAACTGTTAAGTAGTGCCACCTATTCAAGTATACAAGATTAGTTTTTCTTGCTATATATTTGCTTGATTTTACAGAAAACTTAGCTTTCTAGTTGACAGTCCATCTTCTGGGATCATGGTGTTGAAGTTCTAAATAAATCCATACCACTTTGAATAACTCATCTCTGAGGCGTGAGATGCCCCTTTTAGAAAGGGAAGGGAAAGACTGGTGTAAGTTATAACAAGATCCTGAGGGAGGTGGGAGGAAAGTGACCACCGTTCTTTGACCAGGAATTTTGACAGAATTCTTGTGACTGTCAGGGTCTCTAAGTTTTGTCCTTATCTCAGGTGTCTGTCATGATGTACCAGTTGTGCGTTAATATTGGGAAAGAAGAGACTAGTGGATCCATGAGACTCCCTGGCTAGCAAGCTGAGCCTAACTGGTGAATCTCAGGAACTAGGGAAAGACCATGTCTCAAAATAGGATGGACTGTCCCTGAGAAACAATAGCCAAAGCTGACTTTGGCTTCTACACCCATCCATACACATGTACACACATCCTCACACACACCTGTGTACCCAAACTCACACGAGAATGCGGGGGGGGGGCATAAATGAGAGATGAAAGAAAGCTTGGTATTTGGAGAAGGCCTGAAGCTCAGCATGAATCCCAGCATGTCCAGCTCTGTGATGTGCTCCTCCCAGCCCCTAAGTTCAAGTACTCATGCATAATGGAACTCAGAAATAGCCAAAATGGAAGAAATGGGTAAGTCAAGGAAAGAGAAACAGAATAGATCATTAAGAGCAGGAGAAAAAGGAGTAAAGCAACCAAAGGATGGTGTGTCTAGGAAACCAAATGGGAAGACAAGAGGACACAGGGAGAAGGACAAACAGACAAAGAGGAGAAAGCAGACAGATGGAACCCAGGAACGACAGATCCCTCCACATGCACAAAACATATTAAATCAAAGAAAGCACTAAAGACAAACAGTGATTAAAATGACTAAGAGCACAGACCTTTCAGGCTAGCTAAGCCAATCTGCTGTGGACTTTTTCTTAGGGCTGAAGATGGCCTGTGCCACCAGTCTTTACAGGGCATGGGCTCACTCTTCACCCTAGAGGACAGTGCAGCTACAGCAGGGGAGGCCAGCAATGAGTTGCTGTCTACCTCTCTCCATCTCTTCTCTCTCCTTCTCTTCTCTCTCTCTCTCTCTCTCTCTCTCTCTCTCTCTCTCTCTCTCTCTCTCTCTCTCTCTCTCTCTGTACATCTGTGAGTGTATGTAAAGGCCAGAGATCAGTGTCACATGGTTTCTTTATTCTCTCTCCAGCTTGATCTCTCACTGAACCTGGAGCTCACCATTCCTGTGAGGCTAAAGGGCCAGTGAGTCCTCCCAATGCTCTGATCTATGTCTGCCCTCTGCTGCTTGAATTACAAGCATGCACTGGGCCAGCTTGTGTGAGTGCTGGGGACACAAACTCAGGTCCTCATGCCACACAGCAAACACTAAAACTGTGTCATTGCCCTAGTCCTGACCTTGCTGTTTATTTAACATAAATGTAGAGGTTTTTTTTCTGGAAACACTTTTGGTTTTATATTTTAGAAACTCCCTTTTCATACTACTAAAAACGTCATAGATATAAGATATTCAAATTGTCCATTTAAAATTATTTTAAAATAGTTGAAAACTCTGGTCTAATTTAGATATGCATTTATGCATTGGTGTAATAAACTCAAAGTGATGATTCACAAGGTAACAAAAAATGTGCAAAGATATATCAATAATCAGCAATCGCAGACTCTTTCCACCACATAGCATGAACACACACACACACTGTGCCTAATTACACTTCAGTTACATTTAAGCTCTTTGTATATGCGCTACCTCTGCATCAGGTGGTAAGAAAGACTCTAAGTGTCTCCTTGACAACCAAGCTTGAAGCAGCACTGAATTAATAAAGACACAAAGATCTCTTCACAGGACAGGCGCACCTGTGCCAGTATACACCAAGCTGGCATTCACCAGGAGGCAATGTGTGAGCTGAGCAGCACAAAGAATCAGCAAGTAGCCTGGAGCAGGCTTGGGGAGTGGGGTGGGGAATGGGGGTGGGGGATGGGCTGGCAATCCCAGCATTCTCAGGATGCTGAGGGAAGAAGACTACAGTGAGTTTGAAGCCAGTTTAGGCTGCCAGGTGAGTTCCAGGCTAGTTTGGGCTACAGTTTGAGACCTTCTCTCAAAGCTCCATTTTAAAAAAGGAAAAAGCAAGAAAATTCTAAAAAGTGATTCCTGCACAGCAGCCCTCAGCACACAAACACTTTTACATATAGTATTTCAACTAAAATGAGTCATATACAGACCCTGTGTGGTAGGGTGGGCAGGGGTAACCCCAGCCTTGGAGCAGAGGCTCTCAACAGCAGAGCTTAGCAGCAGCCAGGGTTGTGGATGAAGCAAGGCCACCATTTCCTCTGTTCTCCCCATCACCCTCCAGTACAATCAGAATCAGATTTATTTTTTAAGGTCTTTAAAGTTATAAAACAGAAAAACAAACAAACAAACAAAGCCCACAGCCTGCAGCCCACATGGGCAACCCAGTTGGTATCAAATTCTTACTGATTCTTATTACTGTTCCCTAAGACAGGACAGGCAAGGGAAGCAAGGTCTGTTGGTTTGGGGGCAAAAGAGTGTGGATTGCTCAGATGCTCTTTTGAAAATCTCCATTTAATTCTTTCCCTGCCTGGAAATAGCAACAGCGAGCATTGGAACACAGCTCACAACCCATTGTCCATCCAAAACACATCACAGTAAAGCCTGAAGCTCCCTTTGAAAAAAGAAAAGAAAAGAAACACTGGGAATTTATTCCCGCTTAGAAATATTACCTTTCTTTTCACAAATTTATCCCAGTAGTTATTGGGAAATGACCTAAAAGATTCAAAAGATACAAAAGCAGAGAGGTAAGAATGATATTACTTTTTAAATGATAAGTGACATATAATTTTAAATAAACAAAATACTGAAAATAATATGCATGCAGATATCCTGCAATCTACTAGTAGTACAGTGAATCACATAACCACTCTGTTCATAATTTTTCTATATCGTTAAGTGTACTAAATATCATTTTAAATAATAGCATATAAACATACAAATAGGTAAATCACATTAAAAGGATATGTGATGATATGTTAATATAATCATATTTATTTACAAGTTGTAATGTATTTATCCTTTATTTATGAGTGTGCTCTCTCTCTCTCTGTGTATTCTTGTCAGTTATTTTTAAAATTAGAATGTTTAGGAACTGTGACTTGGGTGGTGGCTGACATGCAGAGTGCTTCTTTAGCATGCTCAAGGCCCTGGGTTCAAGTCCCCCACTCCAAAAAAGAACAAACTAGTAGACTAGAAACCTGTCACTGTGTTGCTATAAAATTAGAGTCTTATTCCCCACTGGAAAACTCAGAGCCTACTAGAAATGATAACTTTTAAGAATCAGCAATTCCAGGGCTGGGGACATAGCAGCAGCAGAATCTTTACAGAGCATGGGTGAGGCCTTGAGTTCAATCCTCAGCGGGACAAAAAAGTCAAAAGGAATAAACAAGCTCAGCATATCTGATTCTTGTGGAGTATAAACACTCAAAACTGTACAGTCAGTAACTGTTCCTGTAGAAGTATAAATACTCAAAACTATTCTGTCAGTAACTGTTCCTGTAGAAGTTATAAGTTGGGATGGATTTATATTTGTTACAATGTGAGTGACAAGCATTGTAACATTTGCTAGGTTCACGTGAGGCTGGTTGGTGGTGTCTTCTGGAAGTTCAGGCACATTAGCAGTGCAAATTCAGTGTTTGCCTTCAATACTACACCCCTTTCCTTGATGAATAATTTCTGCCTCCTCTGCATTTGGATGGAATTATGGATCATGAGCCTAATGCCACACCCCCTTGAACACTGGGTAATAGGTGTGTAGTCCCATCAGCATTGTGGAAATGGCACTTTTTATTTAAGAGATTCAGACCAGAGGGCAGAAACTACAGCATCCATTAGGCTTCTCAGAGTTCTTAGTCTTTTGATTTTCTTGGCTGAATATGTAACTGCTATTCACTTGGGCTGAACTTTTAACAAACCTTCAGAAACTCTACCAGAGCATTTCCTTAAACATCTTGAAATCCCTGAGTTCAGAAATGCTTCTCATAACCCCTCACTCACTGTGTGTTGATCACCAGTCTGTCCCACTGGCCTTTGATATCATCTTCCGATGGCTGCTCTGTAATGTAAAGCCCGTCAAACTCCAACTTCCGCGCCACTTCCTTCTCTCGCTTAAAAATAACCAAGGGGACCTGTGGGTGGGAATCAGCATGTCGACATTCATTTAGCTGGACTGACATTCTCACAGTCACCATCTTTACAAAACAGCGCTTGCAAAGATCCATTTTTCCATAAACTTGCAGGCAGGCAAAAACTTGAGTGAAAATCAATCAACTATACTCAGGCAGAAAGAAGCATCTAGAAGGTTTGGGGGGAAAATAGCACACATACATGTGCATATGTTTTAAAGACAGGAGGGTTAATGTATGATTAGGTTAATGGAAGCATTCTAAATACTAAGAGAAACAAGTGATTACAAAATATTCAATATATTTAAATATATTATAAACGCATATGAAAAAGTCTTATATCTATGAATGCATGCTTTTTAATCTCTTTAATAACTCTATGTACAACATGCATATATTATATAGAGGTAAATTCAAGTTTTAACGCTGGTGTACTGGCTGGTTTTGTGTGTCAACTTGACACAAGCTGGAGTTATCACAGAGAAAAGAACCTCCCTTGAGGAAATGCCTCCATGAGATCCAGCTGCAAGGTATTTTCTCAATTAGTGACCAAGAGGGGAGGGCCCATTGTGAGTGGTGCCAGCCCTGGGCTAGTAGGACTGGGTTCTATAAGAAAGCAAGCTGAGCAAGCCAGGGGAAGCAATCTAGTAAGTAACATCCCTCCATGGCTTCTGCATCAGCTCCTGCCTCCAGGTTTCTGCCCTGTTTGAGTTCCAGTCCTGACTTCCTTTGGTGATGAACAGCAGCCTGGAAGTGTAAGCCGAATAAACCCTTTCCTCCACAACTTGCTTCTTGGTCATGATGTTTGTGCAGGAATAGAAAAGAGGGGGACAAGAGGTAGAGAAAGCTCCTGTGTTTCACACGCTAGTCTTTATTCCTGCCCTAGCTTTTCATCTATCTTATGAGACTCCATAGCCAGAGGCATAGGGCAGTGAAATTATTATATATATATATGCATTGGTGAAGTTGTCCCCAAGTGCTCAGAGAGACTATTACCATCTCAAATTTTATTCATCAAGGCTTACTGTTACCCTCAGCAGGGATACTAATTATTTTCTGGATAAAACAACAGGAATTGTTCATCTTCTGTCATGGATGCTGAGAGATCTGTACCTAACAACAGAGCACTCATGCTTGACAGGTATTTAACTATAAGTGACTGTGGGCAGTGGGGAGGGTGGCTCACTTTTGTATGGTCAAGTTGTACTTGAAAAGGTTGACTGAATCAATAATTATTAGTAGGCAAAAGCATACTTGAAATCAATGATCAATCAGTAGAAACTCAGAAAGGTCAGGGTCTCTCATCCTAGCTTTGGAAAGGGAAACCTATGACCACATTTCACTCTCCTGTCCTTAGCCCATTATTTTCCCTTACCCCAACCTGCTTCTCCCTTCTGCCCCAGAGGTGTGGATCCCTAGAGCATCCCAAACAAGATGCCACACTCGGAAATTCCACCTCAGCATTGGAATCCCCAGAAGGCCAAACTACAGACAGGCACTCTAAACACACAGGCACCCAGGGACTTACCTTCAAGCAGTAGTATCCAATGATACAAAAGAAGGAGATGATGGTGTGGAGAATGGCTAAGATGCGCAGGGTGGGTTCCATGTAGCCACTGCTCTCCTCTAGTACATAGTGAACTGCAATGATCCTGTGGGGGCTGCTGTCTAGGCTGGTGGTCACTTTAGCGGTATCGCTGGGAGTTCGAGTAGGCAGCTCCTTTCCTTCAACCACAGAAGAAGTGGAGACCTGATTCAAACCATTTAAAATACAGTCAGTCCTCTGTGTGCCATATTGTCACAAATAAAAAGAAATGGAAACACGACCTCTGCAGACAGTTGGGTGTGAAGTCAGTACATAATGGTATCATGGAAAGACTACAGGCAAAGTATATAGAGACAGCTTTTCCAACAGAAAATACAAGTAATAAATATGCATCTAAAGTTTATGCTGGGGGATTGCTGAAAGAGAACTTAGTGGGAAGAGGCACTTGCTGCTAAGTTTGATTACCTGAGTCCATGCTCCAGAAATGACATGGTAGAAGAAAGAACAAGACTCTTGCCAGGTGTTCTCTGACCTCCACATGCACACCGTGACATGCACGTGCGCGCGCGCGCGCGCATATACACACACACACACACACACACACACACACACTAAATGCTAACTTTTTAAAGTTCATGCTAATCTAATGAAGAGGTATAAGGATTCCAAATTGTGCAGAAAACACTAGACACTTTTATTCTCAGTTATCCAAATAAGGTCATGTGAGAAAGGTTCCGTGGCATCTAGGCATCATACACCATAATGAGTAAGAAACTCAGCTGAATTGTCTTAGGAACACTGGGGTGAACCCTCTGTAACACTCAATGGTCTTGGTCCTGGCCAGCTGAGCTCCCTCCTACTCTCTTGGCAGGAGTGCATGTACCGTTTTCTGGGGCATCTGTAGTGGGACTGGGCTTTGGTTTGTCTCTTCAGTTGAGATCTGCCCACTTCTGACATTTACAGCGGTCTTTACCCACCAGAGCAAACATGCACACCTTGTAGAACAGAAGGATGAAGTTGATGGCGAAGGCAACAAACAGGGCCAGCATTCTCATGTTGTAAAAGTTGCGAGCAAAATAGTTCTGAAGAGAAAAAGAGTCTCGGTTAGAGATTGGAGATGTGCAAATATTTTAAAGAAAGCATTCATTCATTCACTCCAAACTGCAGATTGAGAGCCTGTTGTGTTCTTGGTGCTAGAGACACACAGCAAGGGACAAAGTTTCTTCCACCAAAGAGAAGGTAACTAACGATGACCACACCTTTGGATAGTAAATATCATTCAAGAACTCCAAAAGGCATATTGATACATAGGTGAGGGTTTAGGGAACAAGGTGGTAGTTTGGAATAGGTGCTAGGAAAGACTTATGTCAGGAGGTAAACTTGAGCACAGGTCTGGGGGTGGCAAAGGAGCTTACTGAGCCAACACAAGGGGAAGGTGTTTTAGAGACATGCATAGTGTGGACAGGGCTCTGAATTAAGAGTAGGGCTGGAGAGAAGGTTAAGAGCATTTGCTGCTCTTGCAGATCTGGGTTCAGTTTCTAGCACCCACACACAAGTTTGCAACTATCTGAAATTCTAATTTGAGGGGATCTGATGCCCTCTTCTGGCCTCCAGAGGTATTATTAAGAAAAGTAATGGTGTGTGTGTGTGTGTGTGTGTGTGTGTGTGTGTGTGTGTGTGTGCGCTTAGCAATATGCTTAAACTTGAACCCTTAGAAAAAAGAAATCAGAGAAGTGAGCTCTGGCAGGTGAGCAGGAGCTGAGTTCTAAAGGCTTCTGATGAGCATTTGAATTGTCCATTACTAAATACATTTATGACCTCTAAGACTACACTTTAGGGATGTGAAGTCTGCCCTAGCATTTCCTAGATTTAGAATATGGATGAATGACCTAATCCTTCCTGAAACACATCTTGTCTCTTCTGTAATGTGAGCATAACAACAGAACTAGCTCCTACGTTTGCTGCGAGAATTAATGAGAATACATGAGAAAATCTGTTATTCATTTTAATATGCTACTAATAATCATATCTGATACTTTGTATGCTGCCACTGTTATGATTGCTGTTTTATTCTACATGGGTACATGGGATAAGATGCTGTTGGAGAACTGAAAAGAACAGGATGCAACTAGATGAAGACTCAGAAACCCCTGTGTGTGAAGAAAGAGGTGATGTCGTCAGTGGGTTGGCCTCTATGGTAGCTGTCGGCATGGAACCGGCTAGACCTTCAAGGCACTTTGGAAGAACTGAGGATTTTTTTTTTCTGTACTATGTTAGAAGTAAGAGAGAAAGGGCTCAAAAATCAGCCCTTAGAGTGACTGGTTGGTATAGTACACTGAATCAGAAGAAACCAAAGCAACTCAGCAGAAGAGGACGTAAGGAAAGGCCACATTAGAAACTGCTATTTGTTATAACATGAAGTGAGATTTAGCCTGATAATGCCTAACCACAACAACAATGCCTCTTACTAATCTCTCCATGGAGGTGCCCCCTCTCTGTGGAGTCCTTGCCCTACAACGGATGCTGGCTTGACCACCACACCTAGATGCACTAGAACTGAATAACATACTCAAACTGGGCCAGTTATACTGTATCTCCTAGAAAGTAATCAAATAGGTCCCAGAGACTGAGTAATCTAACTATGGCTTTTGTATGGGGACTGTCACAAAGACATGGAAGAGAGGGCAGGGGCAGGCACCATGGCCATGATTGGTCTGATGAATGCAAACTGGCAAGCCGATGCCAAAGCCACAAAGAGATGGAGAAAGGCAGAAGGGATACATAAAGCCAGGAGACATAGGAACTCATAGGCAGAAATGAAAGGACAGCCTCAGTTTCTTTCCTTATGTGACTGCAGAGACAGGCTCCTTGGGAACCCCAGGGCTGCTACAGGGTACTGAAGAACCTCCAGAGCATCTACAAAGAGAGATACCTGTTGCTATGGCAACCACTGATGCCTATCAAATTAACAATTATACAGAGTTATCTTAGAAACCCTTTGTTCGATGGACTCTGTAGCAAGCATTATAGAAAAAACACAAGATTTGGGAAATACTCCTATAAAACCCAATGAAGAGCTATCTTCTTTCTCTCATTTCTTCATTTTCTTTTACTTGCCTCTAAAGAAAATCTTTGAATTATCATCACTGAAAAGCTGACTCATTAGGTTTATACTTATAAAATATGCTTATGTTTTACTTCTATAAGTTTATACATATTTCTTTTTAGTAAAAGGTGGGATGATAGACTCATTTGGTTCTGGGCTGGACTATAAATTCCATGGACCCAGGAGTCTATGCCTGGCTTGTAGTCAACTATTACAGAGCCTTGAAAATATGCCTGCTGGGTTCTAAAGTATTTGTAGGAAGACTCTGGAGCAACCGTAGCTGGTGTCTGTTATTCAGTCAAAGGATGTCAAGGCAGTATGAGCATGTGTCGAGGCCTTGAGGGTATCAGACCATGCGAAGGTGTGTGGAGGCTACTGAATGTCACGCAGTATACATTATGTAGAAGGAGCAGTAGCTTGAAAAAAAGACATTTGCCTTAAAACACAAATACACTGAACTGTAGAGATGGCTCAACAATTTAAGAGCATTGGCTGCCTGTGTAGGGGACCTAGGTTTGGTTCCTAGCACCCATGTGGTAGCTCACAACTGTCTGCAACTTCAGCTCCAGGAGATCAGATGCTCTCAGGCATTTGTATACACCTGGTGTACATCAACACATGGAAACATTCACATATATACATAAAGTAAAGATAAACAAACTGTTCCAAAAATTCAAATACACTAAAATGAGTAAAGAAACATCTGCTTAGCCCTCTGGTTTTGAAGGCAGAGCCTTCATAGGTCAAATTAGTTGCAAAGAGAAAATACTTTAAAAAAAAATTTTGTCCTAAATGGATAAAGCCTATTTTTCTCTTACCATTATTCCCTAAAAAAATCATTATAATAAACATTTCCATAATATTCACACTGTGTTAGAGATTGTAAATAATCTAGATAGATCAAAATACATGGAAAGATGTCTGCTGTTTACACTCAGACACTCCACTATTCTTACACGAGGAGCTTGCGTACTCTCAAATGTGAATGGTAGAAGGGTTTTCTGGGATAAACTGCTACACATAGCCAGGGACAACCAATCAGTACCAAAAGTCTCACCAGCAGCTTCTGTTGGTAGGCTATGATTTTCTTCCAGAATGCTGACTCGGGGACTTCCGGCTCCCCATATCGATGTGTATGAAGCTGCCTTGACTTCTGTTTGCCCTTGTCATCTTTGCCTTTTTCTTCTTTCTCTCCATCCTCCCCCCTGTGAAAGCAAAGAAATCATAAGCAATATAGAAGACCTGAAGAACCAAGCAGCTACTTTGTGAAATACAAAGTGAGCAAATAAATCATAATAGCCATTTAGAAACTAAGTTCTATATGTATGTACATATATGTTCATGTGTAAGCATGTGCATGTATGTGCATATGCATGTGGGGTCCAGAAAACAGCCCTGAGGATCCTTCTTCTCCAGGCACTACTCACTGTGCCTTGTGAGACAGTCTAGGACTGGTTCACCTATTAGGCCAGGCTGTCTGGCCAGCACTCCCAGGGATTTGACCATCTCTACCTCCCGAGTGATGAGATTACAAGAGCAGGCTATCATGTCCAGCTTTTTATGTGAGTTTGGGGATCAAAGTCAGGGTTAGACATTCATGTGGCAAGCACTTTAGGAACTGAGCCATCCCCTGTAGCTCCCAAACTAAGTTCTACCCAAAGAATCATAGCATTCTGGGTTTTAGATTGAGAAAAAGGATTTCCTGCCCTCCCCATTGATGAATAATTCTGTGGACTTTGAATCTAAAAAAGGGCATTTTTTCAGGCCAGAAAGCTTTTGCGCCCATATTTTAGCAGATTGTCTTTACTTGTATAGTAAGACATTTGATTACAAAATGGCACAACAAAGACATTTCTCCCGTCTCCCCCACCTCCATTCAATACACCTTACTTTCTTTTTATTATAGATGGAAGGAAGGCTTCCTGCATGCCAGGCAAGCCATCTGCCACGAAGTCACATCCCAGCCCTCTTTTTTTCCTCCATTTAATTGGAGACAGGGCCTCACCAAGTTGCCTAAGTTGGCCTTGAACTTCCTCTGTATAACCCAAGCCATCCTTGAATGTGCAGTCTTCCTGCCCCGCCTCCCAAAGGCCTAGAGGTGATTGTTTTATTTGTGTGTGCTGGGGGCAGGGCATGCCATTTGTGGGGGTGAGGGGCAGGGCATGCCATTTGTGTGTGGGAGGTGGCATGCCTTTATGTGTATGTGTGGGGAGGCATGCCACTTGTGGTAGGGTCATAGTCATATGCAGAGTCATATGTCATATGCAGGGTCAGATGTCATAGTGCACTAGTAAAGGTCAGAGGGCAACATGCGGGAGCTGATTCTCACCTTCTACAACGTAGATTCTGGGAACTGAACTCAGAGCCTCAGGTTTGATAGCAGGTACCTTTACCTGCTGAGCCATCTTGCTGGCCCTTAATTCAAATTTTAACAGTCTCTAACCACTGAGACTTAAAATCAAAGTCCTGTACATTTGGGTTTTTTCACATATAAAGGACATTGATATGCTAATACACATTCACTTAATTTTATTAAGGAAAATACATAAATTTTAATATCAATATAATCTTATTGCTATATTAATTTCAGATAACATTGTAATTAGAAGTTTAGTACGTTTTTAAGGCTTAGAGTTACTTATTTATGTTGTGCGTGCACTTGCACCTGTGTGGGCTCAGTGGACAGGCTGAAGAACTTGGTTATCTTCTTTTACCATGTGGGTCCTGGTGCCTGTTCTGAGAACTGGGATGAGATAGGAACCTACAGTTTTCAGTTCTTCTTAGTCTTTCTAGCTGGACATATGAGATTAGATAGGTTTGGGTGAGACAAGGGTTTTCTGTTACGGATGTAGAGCCATGGTGGAGAAAGAGTTGGGCACTTCCCTTGTTTCATGCTGTGCTCCCCATTACCTACCTTTGTGTTTAAAATCACGTTCCACAACACTAGGTGTGCTCATGAACACACAGACCTCTTGGCCCATACCACAACAGGGAAGGTATGCCCATGTGCATGTGTATGCGTGTGCGCACATGAGTGCATGTGTGCTCACTTGCACTAACACGCACGCAGTGGGATGGGGTTCAGGAATAGGCACTGTGTGTTTGTGAGTGGATGGGTGGGCACATGCGTGTGTGCATATGTTCTCATGTAGGCCATGAGGTAACCTTGGGTGTGGCTCCTCAGTAGCCATCCACCAAATATTTTTTTCTGACACAGTCTCTTACTGGCCTAGAGCTCTCTGATTAGGCTAACTTGGATCAGTCTGCCTGCCTTCTCCTCCTCAGTACTGGGATCACAAATCTGCACCTCACATCAAGGATTTGGTGTAGGCTGTGTGGATCGAACCCAGGTCCTCAAGCTTACAGAGCAAGTGGTTTACTAGCTAACCTACCTCTCCAGCCTGCAACGTTCATTTTTAACAATGTCTAAGAGATTTCTATGCATGTGGCCTCAGACAACGCTCAGAGAGATACCACTCCAGAACACACTAAGCTGAATTTGCCACATTAGTTTCTTCCCATCTTTGAAAGGACAGACATTCATATATAAGCTTTATACATCAGTCCTTTTATAGACACTGGGGTCTCTTCTAATAGGGGAGAATCACACAGGGAATGCCCAGTGAAAGAGAAGAAAGACACTAGGTGGGGGTAATCCAGGTGGCCCCACAGGAGGTGAGGTCCTAGTTTTCACACAGATCTGAGACAGAGTCATGTGACCCCTTTGCAAGGTAAGAGTCTCTATCCCAAAGAGCAGGGGCCCAGCCAAATGGTTCCTGGACACACAGGAAAGCCTAAGGTGGTACATACTCAGCTTTCTCCGGTTCAGACTTGGCTTCTTCCTTTTCTTCCTTTTCTTCTTTTGCCTTCTGCTCCTTGAACATGTCAATAGGAAACAAACAAACAAACAAACAATAATATTTTATTATTGTTGTAGGTGCTTGTATATAGGTGCAAGTGCTCTTGTCTCTGTAGGTAAGTGTGTGTGTGTGTGGTCACGCATATGGAGATCAGAGGACAGCCTAAGCCATCATTCTTCAGAAGACTTACACTTTGGTTGGTTGGTTGGTTGGTTTGTTTGTTTGTTTGTTTGTTTGTTTGTTTGTTTTTAGACAGGTCTGAGATTCTTCAATTAGACTAGCCTTGCCAGCTAGTGAACTCCAGGGACTTGACTGTCTTTGCCTCCATTAAGCTGAGATTATGAGCCCACACTATTACACTTAACTTTTTCTTTTTAAAATGTGGGTTCCCTGGATTGAACTCCAAGCCTCATGCTTGAAAAGTGTCATACTTAGATTTCTCTAGCTTCAGTAAAACACCACAAGCAAAAGTATCTGGAGAGGAAAGGGTTTACTTCATGCCACAGTTTTCCAGGCCATTGCTGAGAAAAGTCAAGTCAGGAACATGGAGGCAGGAACCGAAGCAGAAGCAGATAGAGCATTGCTCCCTGGCTTCATCATGGTTTTCTCAGCCTGCCTTCTTAAATAAGCCAGGATTCTCTGCCCAGATGAGGCACCACCCACAGTGGGCTAGACCCTCCCACATCAATCATTAATTTAGGAAATGCCTGACATACATACATATAGAGGACTTTTTCCTAAAATGAGTGTTTCTCTTCTCCAATGACTCCAGCTTGAGCCAACTGGACAAAAAATGGTAATCAGGACACAAAGCAAGGACTTTAGTGAGAGATCTTCTTAGATCTCTAAGCAGGGTTATATATCACCACTGAGTGCATTTGGGGAGCTGTGTGGCCACCTGCCAATTCATAACTCATAACCCACACGGGAAATCTTTGGTTTATACTGAGATAGAAGTTCCATGAATATGTGTTCTATTTCTCACTGTTTATGCACACCCTCCTCTCCAAAAGCAGTGGATTAAAAACTACCTAGGTTCCCTTCCACTGGCTTTCTCATTTCAGAAACTACCTTCTTTATCTTATCCACTGGGTCAAATCTTCTTCATCTTTCAAGGGTGAGTTAAGTCTTACCCTCATTATCACCATCTAGCTATTGGTGTTTGTATTACATCAGCACATAGAACTCCACCCACTGACAAACCTTTTGGCTCTGACTATCTCATTCCTTCAGTGTTGTCAGACACTTGGAAAAATAAGCACAGATATTAAGGGATGGAAATATGGTACAACTGACCAATACAACACGACTTTATCTCCATGACACATACATATTAACAGCTTCACATAACAATTCATATACATCCCTTATAGGTCTACGTTTGCCTTCCAAAGGTCTTTTGTTTTCCAAAATTTCAAGAGGGGAGCAAGAAGAGTGTGTGTGTGTGTGTGTGTGTGTGTGTGTGTGTGTGTGTGTGTGTGTGTGTGAGAGAGAGAGAGAGAGAGAGAGAGAGAGAGAGAGAGAGAGAGAGAGGTGGGTATGTGCATAAAAGCAAGAAAGAGCCAGAGCACATGTGTGCATGGGGGGGTAAATACTGACAGGTAAAGAGAGAGAGAGAGAGAGAGAGAGAGAGAGAGAAGAGAGAAAACACATCTAATGGCATCAATAATGATGACTTAAAGTACCTGAAACTTTTCTTGTACCTCGGGGACAGGGATGGGGTTGGTCATGAGGTCACTGAGGCCGGCATTTGGGTTGTGAGGAATTAGTTTGTACTGCCCTCCTTCTCTCTTCAGATCTAAACCAAATATGTCTGAAAGAAGGTCACTTTCCTCTGTCAGTTCCTTCAAGTCTGTCAGGTCTTCAGAGGGCAGGGCTGACTCTAAGGGCTTCCTCTCTCCCTCCTCCTCATCTCCTCGCACCTCATCCTGAGTGGGGTCTGGCATATTGGCTAGAAGTTCTGCCACTTTGATTTTCTTAGCACCTTCCACCAGACTGCCCCCCAACAGTAGGCTGGAGACAATGCGAAAGAAGCCCCTACAGACACTGGCCACGAAGTGTAAGAGGGTGACAAACACACTCCAGTAGGATGAGAAGAAGGCCGAGACCATGTCCTTCACTGTCATCTTCTTCATTCTCTTCATCTGCTTCTTCAGGCTCTTCAGGCTGAGCATCCTCACGAGGGTTAGGACATTGTACCTGAGAGCAAACAGGGCTGACTGGATGGTGAGGAGGGAGAAGAAGCTCATCCGTGGGGCCTGCTCCTCTGGCCTCTCCTTCTCACTCTCTTCTTTATTCACTGACCTCTCGTTTAGATCAGACTCTGAGATCTGAGCTGCCAGCTGCATCTCAAAGATGGTGTCCTCACAGAAGTTCACAAAGAGCTCCATCTTCTCCTTCTCCCCTCCCTCATTGACCACATCGAATATGAATTGCCTCTTGGACTCCTTGACCTGGGGCTTCTCCCACTGGGTTCGGCTGGATTCGCTGATCTCAAAATAGACCCTCTCAATGCGCTTGGCACTGCCCATGATCTCAATGCGACCCAGGAAAGGTTGGAAGTAGTTGAGGACACTCTCTGCCAACTCCAAGAAGGTTTGCAGCCTTGTGTCATTGGGCATGTGCTCTGAGAGGTTGGTCAACAGAACAGCAACATTGAAGCCGATGTCCTTGGCAGGCTCATGAAACCTTTTGACAAACTCTTCATAGTCCAGTGTCTCATTTTCATCTGTCTCTGCACAGGACAGCAGGAACTCGGTCTCTGACTGTGTGTAGTGTTTGTGGCTCTCCATGGCTTTGTGGAAGTCTCTCTTGGAAATGACCCCTTTCCCATCAGGGTCATACTCTTTGAATGTGTCAGAGGATGTCAAGTCCTTTAGTTTCAGAAACATGTCAAAGAACTTGAGGATCATCTCCACATTGTTGGATGACTCCACAAGCATGTCCACCATCTGTTTGCCTATTGTTCCGTTCACCACATTACCTGGAGGAAAACCATTTGTAGTTGTTTTTTAAAATGTATACTTTTGACAAAGGTGGTATCTACAATCAATCAGCCAACCAACCAACCAACCAATCAATAATCATACAGACCTAGGATTAAACATGAACCAAAGTCACTGATTTAATTTTCCTCCCAGTGTATGAGGCCTCGAGAACAGATGGATAATTATTTCTAATCTAACATCTCAAAAAATGATTAAAGAAACACTGGAAGAACCTTGATCACAAAGTAATTAGGTTCCAGAGATAAAATCATATTTCTGGGCCTGTGAGATGGTTTTATTAGATAAGGGCACTTATTGCTGTGACTGACAGCTTGAGTTCCCCTCTTTCCCCTTCTTTTCCTTCTTCTCCCTCCCTCCCTCTCTCTCTCTCTCTCTTTCTCTCTCTCTCTCTCTCTCTCCCTCTCCCTCTCTCTTTCCCTCCCTCCCTCCATCACTGTTTTATGATGGAAACCACTATCCTGTATCTCCTCATGGTCCCGAGTTTGGAGTTAGAAAAGAGGAGATTACTGACAAGCTTCAGAAAAATGGGGTTATTTTCTAAATAGAAGTCCCATAGAAGACTGTATTCTTAGAACATGGAGTTCCATGAACCCCAAATCAGGTAGAATGCTATGACTGGCAAGATGTCACAGATGTTGCTGCAACATGTTTGTGTAGTAGACATGTGAAGAGCCTGAGGTAGGCTTTTAGGTATGCCTGTGGGGAATTGTCTTAATTACATCAACTGGTGCTGGAAAACCCGTCTTATTTGTGGACAAGAGTATTCCTCTGGACAGGGGATCCTGGAGAAAGGAGCTGAGCATTAGCAGGCATGTGTTCATTGCTCTCTGCTCCCTCATTGTGGACACAACCACAACACGACCAGCTGCTTCAAGCCCCTCCCACCTTCATTTCTCCACCAGGAAACAATGTGCCACAGAAATAACCATTTTTCCACTAAGTTGTTTTTATCAGGAAATTTTATCTTAGCAAGAAGAAAAGAAACTAAGACACCCAGAAATGCTGCTGGACATTGCTTCCTGGTGTGATGTTTCAGTACATGAAGATGCCAAATAAGAGCACAAATTTGTCTGAAAAGAATAAAAGAGAACTTCAAAGTACTGCACATTTAAAGTCCTACCTTCTAGCATGGACAGCAGCATGACCACCATGTCCTTTTGGAGATCCATAAGTTCTTTTAAGAGCTCAATCTGGCTGGAATCCTAGAAACAATGTATTGCATTTGAGAAAAGAGGAAGAGAATGTGGCGAGATCACTTCAGTCTCATAGAGAACTTTCTAGTTGCAGACACTAAGCTCCTTAAGGCATTGTAGAACTATAGAATGTCAAATATAAACACATGGCTTACTGAAAATAAATTGCTGATGAAGTAAAGAACTTTACTGCTCTCTCTGATGTGTGTTTGCTGAAGTACCTGCAAGGTGCCCAACAGGTATATAGAAGAATTCAAGTTCTGGGAAACACGCTAAAGTCGGACAAGATTCAGCTGTCTCAGACACAGTTTTCACTTGAAAAGACAATATTTTATTCACTCTGACTTCTTCCTTCCTACTCCTTTTTATTTGTAGTTATTTATCTTAAGAGAAAGTGTACATGTATGCATGCCCATGCACACACGTGTGGAAGCCACAGGACAGTTTACAGGCTCTCTCCTTCCACCATGTGAGTCCTGGGTATCAAACTTGGTCTCCAGGCTTGGCAGCTAGTGCCTTCATCCTCTCTTCTGACCCTAACACTTGCATTTTTTTTTCTATCATGTGCTGGGCACCTATCACCAACAGGTGTGTCAGGCCATTAGATACCAGAAAGATGCCCTGCACCAAAGAGCATGCAGGGATGAGATTTTTTTTTCTATTTGTGCATCTTTAATTTGAAATGGGGCATGCATAGAAGTAGGGAAGCAAGAAGTTGATATTTCAAACAGACTTTGTGAATTAACATCAAAACATGTTCCCTGTTTATCTTTATAACCATTGTCTTCTCTTTGACTTTTGGAAAGTTGCTTTCCTGGTACCGTGAACGTCATTTTTGCTTGTGTGTGACCCTGTAAGAACTTCCCCTCCTTAACAAATTTAGCACAAGTTTCAAATCCCTTTTCAGTATCTGTAAAAGGGAAGAAAATCCCCAGTGAACAAAGAGCAGAAAATGAATTGGAAGATTGGGCTATGACAATGTCTGCCCTCTCTTCCTTCCTTCACATCTTTTCTTTTCCCTCTGTGCTCATGCATGAAGATCTTTTGGGTTTGGCTCAGCAGTAATGTATCTGCCCCAGCTTCATTGGGACTCTTCAGCTGCATTGCTTTTATGAGTTATGTCATAAGTGGGAACCTTAAGTGGTACAGCTGTCCATTAGTAAGTCATCCAATGGACTTTTTCATGATGTACTTGCTTTTGAGTCACCCATCCTTCAAAAGGTAACTCCAATCAACTTGTTGGTTCGCCCAAATGGGACTCTGATAGAGTATGTTCTTTGGTCAGCTGATGCCCTCTCAATCAGAGACAAAGTGTTTCTACTAAAACATTTGATGTATGGGATAGAGAAATGGCTCAGAGGTTGAGAACACTTGCTGCTCTTGCCCAGAACCTGAGTTTAGATCCTAGCACTAACAACAGGTGTCTCATTACCATCTAAAACTCTAGCTCCAGGGGAGCCAACGGCTTTCTTCTGGACCTTATGGGTACCTGTAGTTACATGCACATACCCAATACACACACACATACACACACACACACACACACACACACACACATCTTTAAAAAAAATTTACCTTAACTAGCTATATGATTTTTTATTTATGAGTTCATTAAAAAATTAAGTAGACTTGCAGGTGGAAACCTCTGCCTGCGCCGCCAGGAGTCAGTAGCCAACGAGCACCAGAGAGGGGTGCCCTCCCAGGAGCCTGGAAAGGCCGTGAGTGGGGTTAAGGGGAACAACACCTCTCACCCAGACCCACCCAGATCTTCCAGGATCCAGGGCCTGAGAACCCGGGGAGAGAATAACTGTGAACTTTCCGGTTTACACTGGTGCCTGGGGACCTCTGCCTGGGCCAGCAGGAGACCTTAGCCAACAAGCTCTGTAGAAAGAGCGGACCCTGAGGCACAGCTCTCCAAACCCAAACACCTCTCAGAGAGAGCTGGTCTTCAAGGAGTACTGACACAGAGGCCTGCAGGAGGGGCAAGCCACAACCAGACAGAGTAAGATCAGCTAACATCAGAGTCAACAAGATGACAAAAGGCAAGGGTAAGAACATAAAGAACAGAAACAAAGAGTACTCCACACCCTCAGAACCCAGCTCTCCCACCACAGCAAGCCCTGGATACCCCAACAGACCAGAAAAGCAAGACGCAGATTTAAAATCATTTCTCATGATGACGATAGAAGACTTTAAGAAAGAAATGAACAACACCCTTAAAGAAATATAAGAGAACAGAGATAAACAATGAGAAGCCTTTCAAGAGGGAATTCGAAAATCCATTAAAGAATTACAGGAAACCTCAATCAAACAGGCAGAATTTCAAGAAAACACAATCAAACAGACAAAGGAAATGCACAAAACTATCCAGGAGCTAAAAATAGAAATAGAAACAATAAAGAAATCACAAAGGGAGACAACCCTGGAGTTAGAAAACCTAGGAAAGAGATCAGGAACCATGG
>CM052714.1:71790844-71872877 GCA_028551405.1 Uromys caudimaculatus
ACTCAGCTATTAAAAACAATGACTTAATGAAATTTGCAGGCAAATGGATGGAACTCGAAAATATCATCCTGAGCGAGGTAACTCAGTCACAAAAGAAGGAACATGGTATGTACTCACTGATAAGCGGATATTAGCCCAAAAGTTCAGAATGTCCAAGTTTCACTTAACAGTAACCGCTGGACTGAGAGTGAGGTCCCAGGTGGAGGAGTTGGAGGAAGGTCTGAAGGAGCTGAGGGAATTTGCAGCCCCATGGAGGGAGCAAGAGAGTCAATGGGCCTGACCCCCCACCCCCGGTCCTCCTGGAGTTTGGACCACCAACCAAAAATACACACTGATGGATTTATGGTTTGGACCACATATGTGGCAGAGAATGTCCTCGATGGCCATCAGGGAGAGAAGAAAGGCCCTTGGGCCTGAGGGTGTTAGAGGCCCCAGTAAAGGGGAATGTCAAGGTGGGAATATGGGAATGGGTGGACAGGGGGTGGGGCTGGGAGGTGGAATTCCCTCCTAGAGGCGGGTTGGGGAGGGGATAGGGGCTATCCAAAGAGGAGACTCAGAAAAGGGGAAATATTCGAAATGTACATAAAGTATCAAAAATAAAAAGGAGAAAAAAAAAAGAAAACACAAAAAATAAAGTGATTTTATTATAAAATAAAATAAAATTTATAAACACAATATTTGATATAGAGTAAAAGACCCTTAGGGGAGTGATAGGAAGAGATAACATCAAACTTAAGGAAGCAAGGGTTAAGGAAGTTGGTGGTCCCAGTCCATGTTGTACCCACTCAGTTAAAGGCACTGACTTACCTGAGACAGCTTCATCTGCATATGTGCAAATACATGAAGGAAGCCCACAACAGCATCCCACAGCCTGCTGTGTGCCAAGCTCTGCTGGTTTCCAGTACAAGGACCCTGCAGCATGAACAGAGAGATGGTGATCATTTAGGATCATTTATTTGTCCAAATAAGCTTTAGGGAAAGAAGAAATTTAACTCTCTGTTTACACATCTCATTGCCAGCTCCAGATCCATGAAGACAGAGGCATAAAATACAAGAGATGTGGTAGGGATAAGGTGCCCTCCACAGTTAGTGCTCATCTTGCAATTGTCTAGTAAAATGTACCGAAAACTGTCCCAGGGATTTTGATGGTTTGTTTCTGTATGGATATCAACACACTAGGGACACTGATCATTTCTTCCTTTTATAGGAAAAGAGGAGGGTACTGATGGTTTGGTTGTTCAGACAAATTGTGTAAAAAGAACATGTTAAACTAGTTTGGTGGCTAAGACCTGTGATACCAGCAGCAGGGAGGAGTTTAAGGTCATCTCTGGCTACTTAGTAGCCAGAGACCAGCCTGCACTACATGAGACCCTTTCAGAAAACAAAAACAAATACCAATATGAAAATATGCTTAGGAGGAGAAGAAAATTTGTTCTTATTCCTAAGTAGTAATGTGGATACTATATTCACAGAGGAAACAACTCTTCGATGCTTTAATTGTACAATTATTTAGCAAACAGTGTAATCACTGACAATTTTTAAATTAATATTGATCATTAATTTCATAAATCCTGAATCCAAAGGAACTGAATCTGTTACAATAATTTTTTTTGGAAAGTTATTGGTCTCCCTTAGAAAACAAACCAAGACACATCATTATAACATGGGCTCAATAGTCAGGGACAAACAAGCAAAGCAACCTCTAACTAGAAGTCTTATTATTCAGCCAATCATACATTATATATACATAAAAAGTCGTTCCTTAAAGATATATTACATACTAGACACATTATTTAAAATACATTACTTCCAGAAACACAGGATAAAAGTTCTCCCACCCTGCCCCCTTTGTAGAGCATTGAATCAATTTCAGGCCGGCTAGGCCTGATTTATAAATAGCTAATTTATTGAACTAACAAGTAACTCTCACAAATGCAATTCAGTGATTGTTAAACTCTTAAAATTTAATAGGGGGGAGGGAGATGGTTCAATGGATAAAAGTACTTCGCTAGTCTGAGATAAATTCAGTTCCTATGATCTATTTTTTTTTTTTAGCCAGATTCAGAGGTGTGCATTTGTAATCTTAGTCCTTTTACAAGGAGGCAGAGCCAGAAGGATTGTAGGGAGCCCTGCAGGCCAGCTAGACTGGAGTACCTTACACAGAAATGGAAACAAGAGAGAGTGCCTTGCAACAAGGTGGAAGGCTGTGGTAACATCTGGCCTCAAAACAATAGAGCTGGATCATTTTGTTGCTACTGAAGTGCAGCTGCAACACACTAATGCATGGTGCAGGTATCAGGGAGAACAGACCTCAAGGTTACCAGTGAACAGCAGAAAATCAACTTGGCCTTTGTTTAGCGACAATTTCCTTTGGGACATATTTAAGGTTCTAATTCAGAGTAAGTTTTGCAACACATTGGGCTAACCTGGTCTTGTGTGGGCAGTCCTGATAAGATAACAGTGGCAAACCTAAGGCTGAACACCCACTATTCCCTTACCAAATGAATATTGCAGCAAGCTATTATTTTGGACTAAAACCAGCTTAAAATTAAAATTGAGTTGTTCATGATGAGGTTCCAAGTTACAAGGTCAAAAGTTAACCCAACCTTCAAATCAGCAGGAAAGAAAAGGGCTTTAATTCTGAGATCTTGTTCCCTTGAGAAGACAATGAAAGTGCTTCCTTAACAGGATCCTGACACAAAAATCAAACCTAAGTCTGACCCTTTATCCTGATGTTGATCAGTTACTCTTTGTAAATCATTTTGACTCCCCAGCCCTGAAGACATGGAGAGTGACTAGCAATCTTCAGCTTCTCTGGCTCTTTGCACCAGCTCACTGATGGAATCCTTCTATTTTAGCAAATGAAGTACTGCCCAGTTCCAGAATTGGGAAATAATGCTAATTATGATGGGAAATGACATTATGTGATTTCACCCATGTACATCCTTCAAAGCTAAAAAGAATGTAGTGTACATTCAAGAACCTGCTCACCCTTAGGCTGCTTGGTTCTGAGCTGTTAGCAAATCTAAACACAGGTTCTTAGGTGCTACTTTTTAATTATTGTGCAACTTCAGCCTCACTGTCACTGGAATACTATAACATATGTGTTAAGGAACAAGTTTCTCTTCTCTTTCCTTTCCCTTGTATTTACTGACTGCCTAACGGTTATTGCAGGCCCTAGAAATGCAGTATTGTACAAACCACTCCTCTAGAGCCTCTCTAATGACCACAGTTTCACTGTGTCTGATTGCATACCTCAACTCCATATTTAGTGTAGATATTGGTAAAGAGAAGGCAAGGAATGAACCAAAGGGCTGGAGAGATAGCTAAGAGGTTAAACATGTCTGCTGCTGTTTCAGAGGGCCTAGGTTCAGTTCCTAGTACCCACATGGCAGCTCACAATTGCCTGGAACCCCAGCTCCAGGATATCTGACATTCTCTTCTGGCTTCCCTGGAAAACCACACATAAAAAAAATACATGAATCAAAAGATTTTATATATATATATATATATATATATATATATATATATATATATATATATAAATTTTTAATTCAATAGGAATGTGGAGTATATTTTAGGTGCAATACATTTTCTATGGATTCAAGGATAACTGGTTAAATTCTATATCTATCTATCTATCTATCTAGCATCTATCTACCTATGCATCTATCTATAAATACTGGGGATTGAGCCTAGAGCTAGGCATGTGTTTTACTGCTGACCTATATCTGCCCTTTTTATTTTTTATTTTGAGACAGGACCTCACTAACTTGCCCAGGTTGCCCAGGTTAGAACTCAGTCTGCAGCCTAGGCAGACATTGAATTTGAGAGTTTTCTACCGCATCCTGACTAGCTGACTAGCTGGAATGACACATCTGTGCCACCGGGTCCAGTTCAGAAGAGTCTCTTTAAAATGGCTGTTTCGTTCTTCCTTTACACAGAGGAAACATTCGGTATTACCTGGATATACTCCGTGAGCGTGTTGAACACCTGCTTCGCCACTTGGATGGCTTTGGAAAAGTTACGCTGGCCCTGCTCATCTATGATGTCCTTGCCAGAGTAGTACCAATAGAAATCACTAATGGACTCCTGGAAAACAGAGACCATGCTGTGGACAGGCATTAGCCAGTTCTCACTGACCCAGCCAGGCTTGGTCGCCAGCACAGAGAGATCTTAAATACAATGGCAAAAGCAAAGCTGTGAAGTAAACACCTGTCATCAGCAACCTCCGCCAGGGCACAGTGTGAAGAGCCCCATTACCTCCCATTACCTCCAGCAATACCCCTATCAAGTAACAAGCAGAGAACTTAGCTTTGGAAATTACTTTCAAATGGAAAATTCAGAAAACTTATGTACTTGCCCGCTGAGTGAATTTAGATGTTTATAATGTGAGCCTGGCAAGTAGACAGGCCATGGAACAACATTTTGGAGGTTACAGATGTCTGCCCTCCTTTTTCTCCAAGGAAATCATGAGTATTTCACCAAGGTGAATCCATGGCTAGGAGCTCCTAGCTTCTGTAGCTAAGGACAGTGGCTGGCCTGCTCATGATCACTGACAACTGCAAACAGGCTCCTGTGACATTGGTATTGACAGATATGTTCCACATCAACACATTTTGAAGAGGTCCTCATTGGCTAGACAAATAAGGATAATTTTATTGAAGATATGGACTGCATTTGAGTTTGGTGACATAGTATTTAAGAACTTGTAAGTATGTTTGTATGTTTTCAGAAGTGCCTTTGGATATATGTGCTTCATAAAGGACTCTTCTCCCATTTAGGAGAGGAAGGATGGGAAGAGGAAGAAAGAAAGGTAGGGGAGAGAGTGTGAGGCAGGGTGGGAGGGAGGGAGGGAGAGAGAGACAAAGAAAGAAAGAGAGAAAGAGAAAAAAAGAGAAAGAAAGAAGAAAGAAAGAAAGAAAGAAAGAAAGAAAGAAAGAAAGAAAGAAAGAAAGAAAGAGAGAAAGAAAGAAAGCAGGCAAAAGAAGGGATAGAGGTGAAGAAAAGAATAGAGTGGAAGAGAGGCAAGGAAGAGGAGAGAGGAGAGGAGGGGGAGGAGAGGGCAGGGCAGGGGAGGGGTGGGCAGGAGAGGGCAGGGCAGGGGAGGGCAGGGGAGGGGAGGAGAGGGCAGGGGAGGGCAGGGCAAGGCAAGGGAGGGCAGGGTAGGGAATGGAGGGCAGCGAACAGACGGAAGGGGAGGAGAGGAGAGGAGAGACTAAACTGTCCATACTTCTTTATTTTCAGAGGAAGATAGGCCTGGCCTGGTGATGTCACATTACAGTCCCAGCTGTTGATGGTAGAAACAGCCTAAGACAAAAATCACAAGTTTAAGGGCTTCCCGGAATACAGAGGAGGCTCAAGCCTTTGAGTTAGAATCCTGGTACCAGGAAGATTTTGGTTTTTTTAAAGATATTAAAAGCTGGAAGCTTGAATTTCTATGTTTTTGTTTGTTTGTTTGTTTGTTTGTTTATTTGTTTGTTTGTTTAATACTGGGCCTAGTTTTTTCTTTTACAGGACAGTGAGAGAAATAAAACCTTTACAGAGCTATTGTCATTGTGTAGCCTCACCCTTTCAGCTGCAAGCCAGTAAACCAGTTAAACCAAATTATATTGTCCGAAGCATTTTAAAGCAACAGGGTGTTGGGTTAAATTTTAAATGAGTGAAAGTGCTAAGACAACAGTAAACTCTGCTTGGGTGTCAAAGCTGAGTGCAGGGTGGCAGTGGGCTGGACTTGCTTTTGTATCTCCCTCTCCAGCTATGACTCAACTGAAGAAGCAGGAATGTGTGTCCAAGTGCTTCAAATGAATCTAAAACACTATTGACCTCATATGGAGAGGTTACAAAAATTACACATTACAGAGAGAAGATAACGAGAGTCTAAGATTTGTGGGAAGGTTGCAATCAAAAGTAATGCCCACATGTTAGCCATAAATCCACACACATTCAAACCCACTTAGCCCTTTTGCAGTTGGCCAGCTGATCCCAGTGTCACCCCTGGCTGACAGGTGCGACCACTAACCTGTACTCGAAGGAGGTAGTCCACGGTAGAGATGATGATATTAACTGTGGTGTTGTTGCCAGTCTGAGTTCTCAGGTAATTCTGAAAATCTACACAAACCAATTTTTTTTTATTAAGAACTCCCTCAGAAGTACAAAGTAAGGTGACTCTACGAGTCAATGATGCCACCTAACAGCAACATTAGGGTGGCTAAAGGCAGCATTTGTTTGATTTTTTGAACATGAAATCATTCACATCTCCTAGAAACCTCCAGTTAACTTGTGGTAGAGACTTTGCCTCATACGCGTAAGACACCGGGTTTGATTTCCAGTCACATAAATGAAAACCAAAGTGAGAGATGATCTCTCCAAAACCTATTCACAGAAGGTCAATGCTCAGCTCCAGATTAAGACATTGCTAGCATCATCTTATCCCACATTCTAGAGATCGGGATATATAAGTGACTGAGGACATTTCCATCATTGAGGACAGAAAATTGAATTATTTATCCAGGAATCTTGTGTTCTAAAGTTCTGCACAAAAATGTTTGGAAGACAAAGGCAACAGTGAATGAAGTGTGGGCCCTGTCTTTTTGGAACTGCAGGTTGGCCAAGAGCTGGGTATAAAAACCAGGAATAGAAATATATCAAGCAACATAAACAAATGTATGCTTGAGGTCAATAAAAAGTCAGGGGAAACAAAAGATAGCCATTCACATTACTGTGAAGCTATCTAATTTATCATCATCATCACCTCCACCATCACCACCACCATCACCACCAACACCAACACCAACACCACCGCATCCCTTGTTTTCACCAACGTTACAATAATAGGAAGATCAAGCAAAGCCAGGATCATGGTGCGTGCCTGTAATCTCAGCACCTGGGAGGCAGAGGTTGGGGGAGGCTGGAGTACACAGCCAGTTTGTGGCCAGCAAGGCTATATAGTGAGACTTTGTCTCAAAAATTTAGGATGGAGAGAGGAAGGAGAAGTGTAGGGAGCTGGGAAGGGAGTGAGTGAGAGTAGAAGTGGGAGAGGGAAGAGAATGAGAGACTCAGGAAGGAGGGTTTATAAGATGGATGGATGTAGGGACGGAGGGAGGAATGCAGTCAGGCAGGGAGGCAGGCAGGGAGAGGGGAAGGCGGGAGGGAGGCAGGCAGGGAGGGAGAGGGGAAGATGGGAGGGAGAGGGGAAGGTGGGAGGGAGGCAGGCAGGGAGGGAAGGAAGGAAGGAGGGAGGGAGGGAGGCAGGGAGAGGGGAAGGTGGGAGGGAGAGGGGAAGGTGGGAGGGAGGCAGGCAGGGAGGGAAGGAAGGAGGGAAGGAGGGAGGCAGGCAGGGAGGGATGGAAGGGGAAAATGAAAAATTATGCAAAGATTTTTAAAGCACCAGTTTCACCTATCAGCTGCCATGATGCAGAGCTCAGTGTCTGCAAAACAATGCTCAAGCTAGCCCCACCAACTCAGACACTCAGGCCCAGTCAAAAGCCCTGGGTTTCTGCTGCCAGAGCTGGGAGTCTCACTTCCTGGACACTATCATTTAAGATCACACATCACCCACCTGAGTTGTGTCCCTCACAGAGCAGCTGCAGGAATCGGAAGAGGTCACAGGTGAACTCATCATCCTGAAGTACCTTCTCTCCTGTGGGAAGGACAGAGGATGAACAGTGACCGTCCCCAGGTGCCCTCCCACTCTCCCCCACCTCCAACACTTCCTGCACCCAGAACAGAACCAAGTCCCAGCCACCACCGGACTTCTATCTGAAGCTTCTAGGATCATGCACTTGGCAGATAGATGTGCTTTTTCTTTATCAGAAAAGAACAGGTAAATCTTAAAACTCAGGTTTCTCTCTGTTAGAAGCAGCAGCATGGGTTGGCAACATTTTACAAATAACCCAAAGGTTGAACCCTCCTTCCCTGATACCTGGTGTCGTGAATAGTAATGAACTATACATCTTTTATAAATATTAGACTCACTTTGCTCCCAAGGCATGATCACATGGTTCACTGGCAAAGGCACTAACAAACAAAACATCACTGAGGGTTTCTTTTAATAAATAATAATTAAAAGATCTTCATGAATATTGTCAACTGCTAGAAATGGTCAACCCACTTTAATTTTTCATCAATTTGTCAACTAAGTAAAAAAAAAAAAAAAAAAAAAAAGGCGGTAGCTCAGGTGTCTCAAATAGAGATATGTCAAGCAGGGCAGTGTCTGCAGAGAATGGGGGGGATTGTCCTTGTGAAACCCCAAGGAAGACTTAGGGACTCAGCTCAGAGATGATCACTTGATCACTAACAGAGAAAGGTAAGAAGACAAGATGGCCGGCCCTTGGGCAGAGCCATGTTGAATTATAAAAAGTACACATATGTCATGATTAATGCTGAAGACTTAGGAAAAGGCTTGCTCCCTTACCTATTCTGCAATTCACAATCCCAGTTTCCTTCTAGACACAAAAGCACAAGGAAAGAAACAAACACGAAACAGCATCACACAAATGAAAACTGATTGTTAAAGCAAAAAAATGTGCAACTGGAAAAAAAAAGACCATCAACATTATGAACACCTTCTTAGGAATGTGTATTATTTAGAAAGAAAAATGACCAAAGAAAAAAAGCTGCTTTGCCAGTGAATGGATGTACTAATGTATTTAAATAAAATAATAACTGTACGTGCTGGGAAGAGTTTAGGTTGAGAAAGAACACTATGCAGTCAATGTGCATGGGCTCAGCTAGAAAGATGAATGATCATGGAGACACGAGAGCTGATGGACTTACCAGTCCGTAGTCTGTGACTTTCAAAGTGAGAGGCTTCATATAATGGTAGGGGTAGGAAGCAAAACCATTTTGGTAACTAATGTAAACATTAAAAGAGTATATATAATCATTGCACCTGTTTCCCTACTCACTCCCAAGTCATGATAAAATCACCAAGCATACTAATCTAATGATGCAGCAAATTCAAAGAGTAAGGGGAACCTCCACACATGGCTGATAAGTCCATTCCTCAACGCTTAGGTCCATGATAGGAGAACAGTTTAGGCTGATAGACAAGCTAAACTCTCCATTGATGATTCTAGGTATCATTTTCATGAGCCGTATAAATCAGAAGACTCTTCAAAATGATATTGAAATCAAAGGATCATGAGTTCATTCAGACATATTGCTTCTTTCCCTGTGAGCCCATTAATACATTTTTAGTTCACAAAATGGAAAATGGCATAGAATGTATGTATGTATGTATGTATGTATGTATGTATGTATGTATTTTTTTCAATGTTCAAAATGTCAATGTCCTTGGGGAAAGTATTCAGAAAAATTAACTCTAAAGTAATAACACTGAGGTAGTCCATTTGTGTGCCTAACAAGCAATAAATTATAATCAAATTTTCATTATTGTTGCCATAGTGGTGATTTCTTGACTATAAGCTGAAACACATACAAGAAACTTCATTTATTTATAGGCACACCACACACATCAGAAGAATGGGGAAGAGAGGAGAAGGAGGGGAGTGGATGGGTCAAGCCTCTGCTCACTATCAGTGATGCCACATATATCCCAGGATGCTCTGCTTCATGAACTCACTACTATTCAACTAAAATGCTGCCATCTCCCATGCTGCCAGTATGTGGTCTAGTAACAGAGACAGAAGACGGCTTTATGTCTGCAGATGGTGCACAATCAACAGGTCTGTTTTGTGTTATAAGCAAAAGAAATCCCCCTGTCAGATGCAAACTAAGAAGTAATGAAATGGAGGAGTCAGATGGAGTCGAAAGTGTTTTTACAGTGTTGGGATATTTATAATGGCCCCATGGGGGCTGCTATGGATAAGATGAAGCATATTCCTCTGCTTAAGATGTCCAATACTCTCACACAGAGGGAACTGCTTAGATGCGGTTGCTCATGAGGAGTTTGCTCTTTGCATCTTAGTTATTTCCATCTATAAGATGAGGCCACCATGTAGCCTGCCAACAGCTCTACATCCTATACAGTATGCTTATAAATCATAGAGATGGGAGCAACGTTCCTGCCCAAGAGACTGTTATTTGCCCATATTTAATTGTATTTATAGCTTAGGAAAATCATTACCCTCATTAAAAAGGAGCTACGTATTCACAGCATTTTAAATTTTGAGAAGAAACCACATAGACCTTCTTCATTTAAAGTAAGAATGAAACGATGATGCCAATTTTATGTGACCTAATAGAGTTAACACATGTTATTCCTACAGTTGACTTACCTGGGTTATACAACAAAGAGAACTACCTAAGTTCAATTAGACATATGTGCTGGGGTGGAGATGTGTGTGTCTATGTCTTTGTGTAGAACTAGGGATTTATTCAGAATGACCATGACACTATTTGATGTTCTTAGCATCTTTCCCAGATAAAGCTTGGTTCGATTGCTACTAATACTAATGCATAATTAATTGGCAAAACATATTAATAGATCCATAAATTTTAATGACATACATGAGAATTCTATTTAGTATGCACATAAAAATAATTAAAAAGGGATAGATCTTAAAGTCTAGAGCTCCCATTGTTGTAGGGTCATTATTCTGGCCACTGTCTGTCTCTCTGGAGGACCCATGACCTGCTGGCCACTGTCTTTGGAGGACCCATGGTCTGTTTATTATAGCAGTGTTTCTGAGAAATCTGTGTACTTTAATGTCAGAGCAGTCCTTTAGACATATTCTTCTATAAGTGACTTTAGGGCCTTCATCCCAGGTGTGGCATCTAACACTTATTTAAGATTCTGCTATGGTGGCAGGAAGACATAGAAATTTCTTGGCAGGGTAGAGAAGATCTCCCATGGTTTCCCACTGTAAACTGAAGCCCTCCCCCCACAACAAAAGGGGCAAGACTGAATGTTCAATACTCTACAAGGCTAAATGAGTGATCTAATCAGAACATCTGTGAATTGTGGAGAGCTAGAATGTTTAAAGTCCAGAAACAAACTATCATAGACTACTTCAGCCCCATAAATTGTTAGTTAAGGTGACTTAACTCCACTGTAATTATTAGGGGAATCATTTGGAATATCTAAACAGACCACTGGCATCCAATCAAAATGGCACCGGATAACAGTTGAGACCTACAGCAGAGATTTCCTCACCTTTCTGAATCCCACCTACATGATGTTTCCAACAATCTATTTCTAATATTTTTATTTATGACTTTCTTTGTTCTGTAGCTATTAAAAATAAACTTCATGAAACTGTTACCACACTGGGGTGTGGTATTTATGGTATTTGGAGTGACCTAAATCTCTGTTCCCAGATCTTAGTCTCTTAAGATTGGCTCAGGAATCAACTTTCTCCTACTCTTTTTGAGACATGACATCATTAACTCTCTACTGCCTACACTAATCACGTGACCTCTTCAATCTCACTAGGTTATTCACAATTCTTGCTCCCATTCTGTACACTAAACTTTCATGTGTTGTTCCTGACTTCAAAGACTCCCACTTTAGACCATATTTCACCCCTATCATGACAAGTCATGACCCCAGCTGGAGGAAATTCCAGTAAGTCCACTCATTCAGAGAGGCTGTTCAGAAATTGTTTGCTTGTAAATATCCATATAATATGGAATTCTCAAAAATCATCTCTTCCTGTGCCCAGGACACCAGGCAACACATTTCAGATCTTCAGATTCCACTAAGTACTTCAAAGGTTTAAAAGGAAAGGTATTTGGTTCCATGAACCAACATCAAAGTCTTTTGTAAAAGCAAGGGGAAGAATAAAGTATAGAGGACTCCAAGATTCACGTGTGAATGGAATCTGAAAAGAGAGAAAGCTAGTACATGATGAAGCAATAAAAATACTTTGTATAAGAATATAGGTAGCCAGTCCTTTGAGATTAATAGAATCCTTTCTGCTTAATTAATTAAAACTTAATCTTAGTTACTTCAATCTCAAATGAATTTTGTAGTCTCAACAAATATTAAAGCTTTGGGGTAAATAATTTTAAATTGAGCTGAGATTGGAGAAGTTTGTAGTCTAATGTTCAAGGGGTATTTATTTTTAATCAAGCAATTTCTATAGAATCAGTTCAACTTCAAAGTTTTATCTTGCCTATAATATCCACACAATGATCAAAACCAAAACACAATCTCTTCTGCTGTTTTCCAGAAGAGTCTTTGGAAGAATAAAAACTACATGTTCAGGCTCCTGATGATGAGGTTAAATGCTTCTGATAAAGAACAAGCTAAAAGCCTGAGGAAGGGATGAAAATAATCAGATAGGCACTGTCTATTCCTTCATTTGTTTGTTTTTCCAAGACAGGATCTCATCATGTAGTCCTGGCTCTCTTGGAACTCAGGATGTAGAGCAGGATTGCCTCAAGCTCACAGAGATCCACCTGCCCCCAAGAGCTGGGATTAAAGGTGTGTAGCACTATGCTCAGCAGGCAGAATGCCATTTGTAAGAATCTATATCAAAATAAAAACACACAGAGAGGTGGAAAGGGAAATACTGAGGACACCACACCTCCACCAACTATAGTTGCTAAAGGCTTTCTGGGTTTTATTTTGGTTTTTTCTTTTTATTGTTGTTGTTGTTGTTAATTTGTTTCTTAGAGATTTTTTGGTTTGGTTTGTTTGATTGATTGTTTTTAATTGGGAGGTAGAAGTCTTTGTCAGAATGAGAGACATTTAGTAGAGAGTAGAAACAGTAGAGTAGGCAGGGGCAGACATGGTAACTACTGCAGTAAGAAAACAAGAATGCATAGTCTTAGTCCAAAATCCTCATATATAAACCTGAAACTAACCCATATTTCCTATTGGCATTTCCCTTATTGGATTAGGAATAGCACCAATAACAGTAAAAATTTCAAAACAGAAAAAAGAAAAGAAAAAGAAAGACAGGAAAAAAGAAAAGAGAAGAAAGAGTTTTTTGAAGTTTCCATAAGAAGTGAAAAAAAGAAAAAAGAAAAAAGAAAAAAAGAAAAAAATGACTCAGCTCACGGAATTCACAGACTCGCCAAAATAATGCAGCATGCCCACATTTCCACCTTGGCCTTTGCAGCACAGCTGTGTGATATCCACTAAGTAGGTCACCTTCCTGACTCATCTCTCTCCTTACCCATACCACCCTGCCTGTAGCTTCCCTTACTGGAGGAACTCCGGGCAGCAAAACTTTCACTCATGTGAGTTTGTGAGTTTTATAACTGTGGTCATATGATCTCCACCAGGAATAGGCGTCACTCCATGAAAGCAGTGTATTAGGCTGAGAAGATGCGAGCTCACCATTCTTCTTTCCCCAGTGCTAGGCCTGTATGGTGTGAGCCTCCAATGGAAGGCGGAGATTTTTCAGAAGGATGTCTGATTTTTCCTTCTCCAGAGAGGTGTGAGTTTTCTGCTTTTATAGAATATTAAACAAACTAATTGGCTGAGCACAGGAATAATAGACACACACCCAAAGTGAGTGATTACAAAAACTCTTAAAGTGGGGCTGGAGATGGTGTCGTGCTTTCAAAGGTCAGGGATCAGCAGGATGTTCTAGTATTTCTCTTGGTTCAAAAAGCTTGCTAACATACTAGGCCCCACTGAAATACATAAATAATAAATACAGAAATGACTCCACCTCCCATTTTCTTCCTTGTTACTGGACTGTCCTTCAGAGGTTGCAAACACTGTCTCTTTGAAAGAAAATGGTGACGCTGTTTCAAGTTGATTTTTGAATTGAATCTCAAGGATGGAAATTAGCTTTGATGACAAAGGACTTTTTAAATCTGTGATATTTTTAAAGGAAGAGAAAACAACCCAGTCGACTTTCTGTTGGAGGGCCAGTGGCAGAATATACTTGGCTGGTCACTATTCCTGATGTGTGCAGATTGACATGCACTTGATACAGTCATAAAGCCACAGTGTGTTCATGATGGACACGCCACAGGGAAGTGGGCGCATACATCTAGGACTCCTTCATTCACACAGTTACAAACACTGGGCCCTTGAGGACCAATGTGTAAATGAAAGACACACAAGAGAACAAATTAAAACAATGTTATTTCAATCCTGCGGCTCCTTCATATCTTGCATATGAATAGTCATCAACTTCACAGAAATAAGACAAAAAGAAACAAACTTTATAAATGTTAAACAAACTAACAGGATGCAGGATAGACATGAAGTAATCTAGTTACCAAAACAGACAATAAAAAGGAAAAAATGAACAAAACAGTCACTACCAAGTATGCACACACAGGTAACCCCAGACAAAAAGCAAATAACCCAACAGCCGCCTGATTTGAATAGTTACCACGCTCATGAGTGATGACTGAGGGGGGGAAGGAGGTACATATGACAATGGAGGGAAGAAAAGGAAATGGAGAAGAGAAAGAAGTTGAGAGTAGGCTTTTTGCTGATTATTTGTAATGAAATAGAAAAGTGATTCATTAATCCAGGTAATTTGTGTGTGATATGAAAATGATGCAGAGACAAAACCCACCTCTTATCGAGAGACCTACATAGGTTCATACTCTAGTGGCCACTGTCATGGCCTCTCTGATTGGGAACTAAAACCTTGCCCTTGTAACTCACAGCTGGCTGACCCAGGAGGAAGCTCGCTGTGTATCTATCTTCCTTTTGTTGGAAATGATTGGTTTTTTTTCTACTTCCTGTTCTGTTTGTGTATGGTGTGTGTGTCTGTCTATCTGTCTGTCTGTGTAAGTGAATATTTTCATATGTGCATGGGTGCAAACACACGTGGAGGCCTGAGGATGAGGCTGGGAAGAATCTTTAACACCACTTTCAACTTTATTGGCTGAAGCAAGGTCTTAGAGTTCAACCCAGAAATCACCTATGGCTTGTCTTGCTAGCTAGCTTGCTCTAGGGAGGCCTGTCTCTCTGTTTTGAGGTTAGAATTCCAGAACTGTCACTATTCTCATCCAGCATTTATGTGGGTTCTGGGTATCAGATTCTGGTCCTGGAACTTGGGAGGTAAGCATTTTAACCAATGAGCCATCTCCCAGGTGCCTGAGGTGGATAGAAACAGAGAATGAAGTTGATGAACTAGATTTTGTTCTGGGGCTGAGACATGTGTAGGGGGAACTAAATTAACTTCAAATTCTAACCTGGGGAGTGAAACTTTAGATGGAAAATTCATTTCGTTTTGGTATTATACAGTTGAAAAACACGTAGGACTCCAGATGCCAGAAGTTTCTAATCCCTTTGTTCTCCCATGGAGCCCCAGGGCAAGAAAGTATCAGAAGTTTTAGAAGCGTGCTGGTGATCCTCTTGACAGGAGGAAACTAGATTACAGGACCAGATGGCTTGAAGGTAGATGGCTGGACCTACTTATGAAACCATCACAGATTAAATAACATTCAAGCCACATAGGCCTGGCAGGGTTACAATATGTCCCAGAGACAAAAGGCAGGGAATAGTAAGAAGTGGCTATTTTCCTATTGGTAAGAACAAAAATACAAAAGACATAAAAAGATTAGTTCACTCAACAATATTTCAGCATGGCCAGGGAAAGCCACAAATGGCAGGTGGAACAACATTTTTTAAAAATAAAATAAAATAAAATTAATTCAAGAAAGGATGCAATGTTCCAAAACCAACCTGCTGCCACTGGGCCAAGTCAAGCAGACACAGCAGAAAGTAGGCAGGGCTCTACAGACACTTAAGAGGCTTTAAAATCAGATAAATAAGTAAATAAATAAATAGCAATTGAAACAAAAAAATTTTGAAGAGAATTGTTTGTAATAAATATTCTTAACATGAATGAGGTACCACCGATGACTCCTACATTCAGGGCATTGTGTGGCAGTCTTTCTGTTGATAGAAATATTTGAAGAGGGCATGAATTCTGGGGCATGTCTGAATAAAGCAACCACAATTATTCAAATATAAAAGCAACTCTTTTTTTTTTTTTTTTTAATCAAACAAGATCTGGACTTGAAGAGATGAGAGAAGGGGTAAGTGTGGGAGAGTTGGGGGGTGGGTGGGGAGAGATTGAAGGAGATGAACAGGTGATTGCCCTAAGGAGGCTGAAAGTGAACCTGCAGCATTTTAGACCAGAGAATGTGAAGTATTATCTCTTCGTGCGGGCATTTTTATTTTGTTGATAATTCGCCAACAAGGGTCTTTATCTCTTCTTACTCTTTTATCTCTTTGTGACTAACTAGGGGAAAGGGCATGGAGAGTAGTGTCAGCATTAATGTAGAATAAATGTTTTAGAGCTTTGGCCCACGTGGACTTTCAAATGAGCTCTTAAGCATGTTATCTATCTCCCTGCTTGAAAATGTATTTGTGAAGGAGTACATCTTGGGGAGAGCAGAGACAGGAGCCTTTCCATTGAAGTGATCAATACCTGATCCTTCCTCAGTCACCATCCCAAGTCCTTCTGCTTTGTTTTGCCTCTCAAAGGCATTCAGGTCCAGGACACTACAATAAAAAGGAAGAAGACATGCACAGGGCAAGTAAGTCATTTTCTTTGTTCAGGTCAGCAAATGCCTACACATCAAAATGCTCTCAAATAAACACCCCAAGGTAACATATGCTGAGAGCATTTCCTAATTCTCTGCAGACCATACTCTTTTTCCTAGAGGCACACCAACCAGTCTCTCTCCAGAGCCCACAGTGAATCATCTATGAGAAAGTCAGTTCAAGGTTCATAGCTTTCAGCTCAGAGAGAACATTAGTGCTAACAGATGCTCAGAAATACAAGAGTTGTGTTTCTGCAATTGGAACTGCTTGTATTAAGCTTGTATCAGGCTTGTCAGTCAAATGTTCTCTGTACATTTCTAAATAATGTAAAAAATAGAAAATGACTATTGGAGTGAGATAATTAAAGATTACTGTGTAAAAAAAAAAAAAGAAATACCTCCATAGAAAATGGCCCTCAAAATTCCCCAATAATACTCAATAGAACTTTTCCTTTCTCCCTTGTCTTAAAACAAACTAAAACTGTTAAGGTTTATTTTCAAGTATGGAGAATGTACTTCATTCTCAAAGCTCCCTACTGAAGCCCACAGACTCTAAAAACACTCACTAACATGATACTTAAGACATTCCTAACACTCTAAAATCCAGACAGGTAATAAGGTACCACTTGTCCATCTCTTAAAGTCTTTGTTCATGAACAATTCTGGTTTGTCTAATAACTATCTGCAATGCCAAACAAATATTTTGAATTGTACCCACTGGGTAAAGCAGTAGCAACCACACACCCTCACCTGCAGGACTGCATGAGGCCTGCCAGGCTCTGGAAGAAGCCTACATCCTTTTTCTCCTTCAGGTAATCCAGCATCTTCTACAGAAACAGAGAAGCCACATGGCTGCTGAGCACAAAAGTGTTGTTAGCTTTTTAAGTAAAGAAACATGCAGAGACTCATAACTGGTCCAAGTCCTGGGAATGTGACATTTGGACACTCAGCCTTCAGTGAAACATCTCTATCATCCCATCAGGGAACATCACAGATGAGGGCACAGAGACCTCAAGAGCTGTGGGAAAGGGTGGAGTATTGTGGAGCACCATCTCCTGGCTATGTGGCATTGCACTCTAGCTCTCAGCAGCTGTGATTACTCAAATAAGCCCTGTCCTGCACAAAATTTTGACAGTCAATGTCACATCATGGAGGAGGTTAGGGACTGACAAAGTCCATCCTTCTGTAAGGATCTTTAGGTACTTAATGATGGCTGGAGGAGGAGGAGGAATCATTTTCTTCAGTGGTACAGCTACTGGCAAGTTGCCTGTGCTCCTTTGAGTAAGTAAGCCCTAATTAAGCTCACTGTCAAAAGACAAAGATAGAGATGCAGAGGGGAAACTAGTTGGAAAGAAGAGGGGAACAGAGGGAATGGAGGGGGACAAGAGAGGGTAATGGTACTGAATATGATCAAAATATATTATATATACATATCTATGTGTCATAATGAAACCCACCATTATGTATAAATAATATGCACTAATAAAGCTTATATAAATAAACAATCAAATTATGCTTTCTATTCTCAAACAAAGGAAGTCCATGCACACAAATATTTGTGTGGTAATTTTTTCCCTGAAATAATGATAACAATGAGACTGGCACACACTGGCAGGCATGGCTGTAACTAAACAAGAACAACCAAGAGCACCATCTTGGGAGAATGATACTGGAAATTCTCTCCCAACTCTGCTTAAGTATTTAGACATTCAGATTTCTATCCCACATAAGCTTTCATGTGGCTATTGCACAGGTTTACAGAAAAAGTTGGTTCTGTGAGCAGCATCAGCAATCGAGAGCTGGAGCAGCTTCGTGCGGATGCGGTAGAACTCAGTTTTTACCACCTTGGACTTAGAATCTGAGGTAGAGCAGGAGCCATTGCCCATTCGTCAATTCTTCTTCATTCTTAGAGGGCTGTTCAGAGTCCAGGATCAATATTTTGGTTAATCAAAACATGTTAAAGCAATGTCTAGGTCTGTCTTGTCATCGGATTGTTACAGACCATCACAAAACTATGTCTGCAGAGTTTCAGATAAAGTGTAGGTTGGATTTTTCAACTTTATGATATACAATATGGATATACATTCCATAGAACCCATACCTTGGGTTGAGATTTTTATTCTTTTCTTGGGATGGCTGTGTACACTATGATGTTCTCACACAATGCTAGGGGGCACCAAAGAACCATTGTTCTTCCTACAAGGGACTGGGACCAGAGGGCAAATATCTCAGCCTCTAACTACACACTGGGTTGTGGAGCCATGTCATCCCATAGGACAAGGGTAGTAAATAATGCCATTTCAATATGTGATAAATTATCCAACAAAAGACTCACTTCTAGGTGGGAACATTTGTACATACGAGGTAACAGAGGCCACTCGAGGGCTTAGGGGAAGATGCTGCTTGGCAACATAAAAGGAAAGAGCTCTGTGCAGAGGGATGGGAGGGAAGAGGGGACAGGAGAAGCTGATGGGAAGGCAAACACTGTCATAGAACGTGAAGCATTTGGGGAAAAGGTATCATTAGGAAACTTAGCACTTCATACAAGAAATATGCGGTAATGAAGTTTAAAAAGCAATAGAAAATTTTATCACGTGGCTTCCTCAACTATGTTAGTTACCTGCTGCACCGTGGAGTTCCCACCATTTAAAATAGCAATGCCCAGCTTCAAAGTAGCAGCCACCATTGGTCCAGTTTCACCTTCAAAATATAGAAACAGTAGAATTCTTATCATTTCTCTTGTGGTACTAACTTATGTTACCTCAAAAAACAAAAACCCAGGTTTTAAGTCCTCATTAACCCACATAAATCTCCACTGTGGAAATGGGACTAACTGATGTGTGTACCAGAAAGCATAAACACAGTCACCCCATGGCAGCCTTACGCTGCCAACATGCTGACTATGTTCTGTCTAATGCATTCAAGAAAGTATAAAAAGGGATGGGAAGGAGACTCAATTCTAAACCCCGAGACCCGAAAGCACTGATGTCCAAAGCTTACCATCTGGTTTTAAGACACTGCATGGATGAGTGTGAGCTACTTAAAGCTCCCCTGAAGGAAAATGTACTGCCCCCTTTCAAAAGTGCCATTTTAACTTTCTTCATGTCGTTCATCACTTTTAATATATGTGTGCACTGTTTTATGCATATTTTCAGTTTTAAGCTAGGAGGATAATGATAAAACATAGTTGTCTATCATTTTCTTTCTATATGTTTTACCTTTACTTGGAGCAAGAGGGTTTAATAATGTATATATTACTTTTTAGAAAGCACTAACTTTCCATTTTTTTCATTACCTTTCCCATTTGAGTCCAAATAACATTGAAAGTGTTGGACTCATGTCCAAACTACATAAAATCCCTCCTCATTATTTAACATTAAGCCTTTCTTGTTCTCTTTTCTACATGATACCCTGTGCTCACGTGTACATTGGCTTGTACATAATACACAAAATATAATATATAATCTATAAAATCAGCTAGATGCTGTTTATAAGGAAGGATGCAAGATTATTTTCTGAGGTGATTTACCCTCAATGCTAGACATTCTAAGCCTACCCACTGACATAAGCTATAAAAGAGGATATAAAACTAACTATTTTTCTAACTCTAAGTCTGAAGTGTGTATTTTTTTTTCTTTTTGGTGGTAGGTAGGTGCATAAAAATATATCTGATAGTGAAAGTATAAAAGTGTAAGCTCTACACTTCTGTTCCAAGTGTGCATTCTAACTATACAGAAGTTAACTCTGTTGTGTATTCTTTGTGTCTAGTTAATTTTATCATGTGATTTCATTCTTTGCAACTTTTAAGCTATATTTAGAAATTAAAAATGTTTTCACAGAGATGTTACTAGCATGAGAAAAATAAGTCTTTAAAGGACTGGTTAATGAGATCGACGTTAATTTCAAATAATTCATTTTTAAATGTCTAAACATTTCTATCAAAATTCAGCCAATTATGGTCTGAGGACCAAGTATGGCCTCTCTCTGCACATGTAAATAAAGTTTTATTAAAACACAAACTCTAGAGAATGGTACATGCTGGGTAGGTGGGGGGAGGGCAGGAATGAACCTTGCTCTTGCTGGCTCTAAGTAGCACTCCTTGTGGGATATGAATAAACCTCACCTTTCTCAGTGCTGAATGGTACCCTCTGGAAGGCAGATACAAACCTTACCTTTACTGGCACTGATGGTCTGAAGAACCATCTCAGCTGCCCCACGGTCATGCAGTCTGGCTTGCTGGTACAGAAGTTTCTGCTTTTCCATTTCCTTTTCCTGAACACAAATCCCAAGCATTTATGTAGTGGCCATCAGATATCACAGTGGCTCTCTACAGACCACAGTTCTAGTTATCTCTTCATGTACGGGCTCTATGACAACATTGTAGACCATTTCAATACCAACAATGTTATCAAACAGACAGGCACATATTCAACTCATGGTTTGCTTTGGTTTGGTTTTCCCTTGATATTTTTTCCAGATATACTTTTAGTATTGATTTATCAGGATACATTTTATTTTCTCAATTTTAATTGACTGATCAGTCCAAAGCCTGTTTCACGCTTCATCTTTGAAACTTGCACGTTCCGATTGATACATCTGTGCATAGAGGTTGGTCATTTATTTTTGGCAATCTCCTAGATCATGGCCATAACTTGATACTGCTCAGCAAATGGCTTGAGTTGCAAGTTACCAGTGAATCACAGAAAAACGAAAACAAAAAGAACATTAACTTAGACGCCTTGGAGTTTAAGCAAAATTGAAAGCTGATATGGATAAAAAAGATAGGCTTCAACTGAGTTGTGGATTTATGACACAGATCACCCCAACTGCCCCCCAAAGAATAAGAGAAGCAATGTGCCTTTATATTTTGTATTCTCAGGAGGTGACAAAAGAGACTGCATGGTGCCACTAGAGCAATGGCTGGTGTTTGTTCTTTTCCACTTAAGCTACCGCTGTGAACATAAAGAAGGAGATCCTAAGGAAAATATAAAGGCACAGCAAGTTCAAGGCTGGTATGATCATTCACTTGAGCAATCCAGTTCGCTGGAGAATTGAGACGGAACTAAGCAGTATAAGTTGCAGAATGCAAGTTGCATAGAGCCCTGTGACAGCGCGTCCATCAAATGGCGTGGTAGAGAAGCTTAGTCAATGGGACATGAAACGCTCAATCAGCATCATGTCCTTTAACATAACGGCCAAAACATACGTGACCTAGGGCAGTAGGTGCTGCAGCAGTAGCCAGGATGACAACTGTGCTGCCGTCAACTTTCCATCCAAAGTACGGAAAATAGACATTGAAAGATGGAAGAGGTTTAAAAAATGAAGGCTTGCTCATTACAGAATATGAGAAATAAAGTGAACCAAAAGGAGGGGGCAGGGGAGAAATGGGCTCAAACAAATGAAAAAAAAAAATAGAAAAAAAAAGAAAAAGAAAAGAAACCTTCAAATCAAAAGCAACCGACACAGACATTTATGCTGTTACCAGTGAGTTCTCGCCGAGGCTGGCAAATTTGTTTCTTAAATCTTTGATAATATCGTGCTGCAAAAACAAAATTGATCAGGTGTTTTGGTTGGTTTTTTTCCCCGTACTTTAGTTAAGAGCTCCTGTGATAAAAAGTTTTTTCTCTTAAATTATGTGATAGGCCTAAATGGAAGCAGAGAAAAAAGAAAAGAGGCCGCTGCGCTTCGTCTGTAGCCATGCCAACGCATAAAAGGGATGGATGCCTTCATGTTTAAACCTCTTCCTGAGAAATCAAAACAGAACAGAAACGAGACCACACACACACACACACAAAACCGTACTGTCATTACAACACGGGTTTGAGAAAACAGAAGAAAAGAGATCCTTTTGTCTGCTCTTCAGCCATGGTTTAATGTTCATGATCAACACTGGATTCTTCCTTTCAGACCCAACGATCTGATGCTTCCCTCCTGTCACCAGAGTTGAAAATGGAACCTGTATTTAATAAACCCTAGCCAACTCCATCTGCAAAAGAGACTTCAGGAAGACAACGTCAAGAACTGATCACTCTGGGGGACTGTTCCTTGCCATTTTTACTAACCACAAAAGACCAGGGAGCTGGGAAGGATCATCCTTCTCCCAAATTACAAAGACAATCCTCAGAAAGCCATGAACAGCATCCTGAACAGAGTCCTGAACATGACAGAGACAAGTCCTGAGGAAGTAGAACCAACCATCTGCTGTTTGCGCTCCCACCCTGGTAGACTGGCTCAGAGACCTGCTCACAGCTCAGGAAGCAAAGCAAGCTGTTGTTATCTTTACCATCGAACTCACACTGGATACTTGAGCACAGGGAATCTAGAGATTTGACAGGAGAGGAAGCAAATCAACTTCCTTTAAAATCATGCTCCCTAGACAAAGACCATTCTTCCATTTCTCATATCTGGCAACTAAATTTCAATAGTAATAAATGTTTCTGGGAAAAAAACCCAGAATATTGAAAAAAAACTGCACAAGTGAGAAACACTGATATAGAAGCAAACTAAGCAAAACCAAACAACAACAAGAACAACAACACAGCAAAAGCAATCCTGCTTGGTGAAGAAAGATTACAAATTTTCTTAATTTCACTGAGCTGGGGCTCTCGCTTTAGATCCAATTAGGAGTATGTTTGTTTTTCTGGTACATTGGCTTTGAGAACTGTTTCCAGCTGTATTGCTTTAATTTTTCATTGATACATTTTTATCATGCCATAAAAGAAACAAAATCTAGGTAACTCAGACAGTAAGATAAATTACATGGAAAGAAATGATGTTTTTCCTTTAAACTGATTGCAATGTGAACTTTCCTAAGCAAAGTGCAAATTCAAATAATGTTTTTCTTTTTCTTTCTTTCTTCCTTTCTTTCTCTCAGAGTGTATTCTGTAATACACACACACACAGAGACACACAGACACAGACATACACACACAGAGACACACATACACAGACGTACACACACACACACACACACACACACACACACACACACACACACATCACATCACAATCTGCCCTGGAATTTGAGGTCGTCCTGCCTAAGTTTACTAAAGATGTGGATCCCAGGTCCATCATATCCAGCATTTGAAGCAGGATTTTTAAAACTTACTTCTCAGGGACACAGAATCTTGGGTTTTGTACCCCTTGTAGATCCCATTTACTCCCCTAAGGGTCTTACAGAAACAGCGCTTCAGTTTTGTCTTTAGTTATTCCCAGGTTCAAAATGACTGGAAAACAAAAGTGGCACCACAACATGGGTGCTCACTGAGGCAAAACACTCTAATTGCCAAAAGCTACCCAAAACCATCAGTTTCTGCCATTCTAACCAAACTGGCATCTTTTCAAGATCCACGGGTGTCATAAACAATACTCCTGGTCAAACTGCCCGCCTTGAATGGAACTATCAGGTACTGGGATATTTCCTTCTTGTGTAACTGCAGGTCATGACAAAATGGCATCTTCTGCAGGATACCCCCAAGCTTCCCCCTCTGATGGGAAAAGAGACCCTTCTGAAGGGGAAATAAAGATACACACAGTTCTTCAACAATTTTCCTTAGCTGAGAATTTAAATAATCATCAACTTCAACTGTTCCTTGATGCTTGATAAAGACAATAGTACATCCCCAAAAATGTAGATGAGAGGGTATTTTAACCTAAAGGCAGTAAAGGCCAGACTGCTTAATGTTTTTTCTCAGTTGCCTGGACTTGGGGTAGCAGAGGCTTTGGCTGACTGATCTGCAGCCTGTGCATCGAAACAAAGAGCTCAGTTGCCTTGGCTTTTCTCTGTATTTCCAAGATTCCAACAAGGTCTTCATGTGCTTCTCCTCTTTAAACAGCATGAGAAAGCTGCTATAATCTAAGCAAAGAAAATTTTCCAGAAACTGAATTCTTCTTAAGAATGCCTTTCATTTAGTAATATTCCAAATGCAAATATCCTTCCGGCATCTTAAAACACAAGGGGAGGTGGAAAGTAAAACAATTATAGGCAACTGAAAGAAGAGATCTAGAAGATCAGATGGACAAACCGAGTGACAGAGACAATGGGATTGAGAAGCAGAGGGATACACTGCTTTACAATGCAAACAAGCCTAATTAGAGGAAAGAAAACCACCACCAAAAGTGAGAGTCTATTCTATTCTGTAGCTAATCATGTTGTTTTACAGCTTTAGACTGGCCTTCATAGAGAGTTGATTCAGTTTTCAAAAAGAAAAAACACTTAGAAGGTTATAACATAATGATATATGCTTTTCAATTCCTTAAGAAAAAACTTGTATTGTATTTACCAAAATAAGGGGTATGTAAGGATGAGAATCTGTTGCAACCACAAACCAATAAATACTGATCATATTATACTTGATACAGAGGAGTTTGGAAGTGTTCAAGAAAATCCGAATGAATGACAGACAGAATAAGAATATGGCACCACGATATCATGTAGGTATGATCATAATTTGTAGTATTACAAGTGGGATCTTCTTGTTTGAAAAGCTAAGTGGCTAGTGCATTGTGAAAATACATTTAGTTACTTTTAGCAACATTTCAATCAAACAGGACTTCAGAATTATATTAATGTAAGTAAATAATAATTATTAGATGTCTATTTTAGTTCATTTGATATTTCCTTTCTAACTTTCATTCATTTTTGTGGCTGAACTTTCAAACATGTAACAGTTTCACAGAATCTTACTTCTCTATGGGTAGGTACAATTTCTAAGGCTCTCTATTTAATAAAACCAGAAAAGAGAAAATATATTTCTATTCAAAGCATATTTTGCTGAAATAGAAGGTTAAATCAACCTCACTAACATAGTCAGACAAGAGAAACACCAAGCCAGAAGTGAATGTTCCAGCCAGTGTGTGGAAGATTCTGGGGGCAAGATTTATTGCACTGTGTTCTTTTACAGTTTGCTCCTTCTAATATGTGTACCTGGATTTTAGGGTGAATAACGTTCCTCCTTGATTCAGCATTTTTAGAAAGCATTTAAAACAAATATGTTGAATAATACATCCTGCCCAGTTGAAACAGTTTCTAGCATGTCTAGCCAGTAGAATTTACTCTCTACCACAAAAAAGTTTCATTAATGGCCTATTAAAATCTATGAAAAGAATAATTCTAAAGTCAAGACTTACCAAATTAACAAAATTAAGCCAACATGGTTTATCCTGAGCACAAAATTAATTTAAAACTGCCTTCGTTTCCTACTTGCTTTTGTTTAAAATGACTTAAATGCAGAAAGGGAATCCCACACAACCCTTCCTCAACTGACCAAGCCTAAGAAAAGGAGAAAATAGTGATCACCATGGTTCGATCATGTGAAGGTTCATCTCTATGCCAACTTAACAGGATTTAGAATTACCTAGATGACAAGATCAATGACTTCTGTGTCTATGGGAAGTTTGCGAAAGGGTTTAACAGAGAAGAGAAGACAGTGTCATCCATGATGGGGATCTCCAATTGAGTAAAAAGAAGAAAATGAGCCGAGCACTAGCATGTATCTCTTTCATGCCTCCTCAGTGGAGACCCAATGTGACTGGCTGCCTCATGCTCATGCCTCTATGGCTGCCCCCTTAGGATAGACTGTGCCTTTCAGCTGTAAGTTAAACTAACCCTTTCTTCCACAGTGCTCTTGTCAGAGCCATGAGAAAAGAATCTAATACAGATCATCAGGGTATGGGATGATGTCATATTACTTTGTGGGGAGTGGGGAGCGTTGAATGTCTCTAACTCATCCCTGAATTTAACCTGTAACTCCAGTGTCCATGGGTCTCAGTTCTCAAATACAGTTCTTAGTTCTTAGTTCTGAGGGCCAGGATGGTCTTGAGCTCACAGAGATCCACCTGCTTCTCTGCCTTCTGAATGCTGAGATTAAAAGCATGCACCACCATACCCGGCCCTCTTAATTCTAACCTAGACTAATTCTGTACAAGTGGCTGCATCTCACTGGAACTCCTGTTCCTAACCAAGGGAATCCCTTTAGCTTAGGAAGGAACTGTCTACAGAGCACCTCAGGGATGCACATGTTCCTTCCATTCTTACACGGACTTAGTACCCATCCTCAGTTGGTACACAGCCATAATAACCTTGACCAAATTGTTGAGGACATTTTCACTACATCACAACTTGACCTCAAGGAATAAATTCTACTGTGTTATTCAATTTTAAAATTCTGTTTCTCTATAAAGGCTTATTGTTTATTGATTTAATTAACAATCATTGCAAATTCAAGTTGATTCCTAGAAAGCTTGGAATCAAATGTGCTGATAGTCGCAGCATATTGGCAAGATTTGGCATGGACTTGTAAATTAAACTTATGGTTGAGATTCTTTCCTCTGTGGCATGCAATATTTTATCTCTCTGTCTTACTGCATTATATATAATTACATGATATTTTAAGTATCAAATGAGAAAAAACAATGATACATATGTATTCAAGTTAAATGTTATTTCCTATGTAATATTTTACCATGAAATATTTTTATTCATACCAACAGAAATTTATTTCCTCAACCTTCCCCAAGTGCTCAGATAAAGAGTAATAAAAATTTGATGCCTTGACCAAATATTTAGGTGTTAGTAACTGAGAAGTTGTCCTCAGAAATAAAAAGAACATGTATGTACAAACAGAAAATCCAGAAAATTAAAAATAGGTATGACCCTCAGATTTCCAGGGCAAAGATTTCCATTTTAAGCCATGTAAGGCGGCCTGCTGAAGGCCACCTAGCACAGAGGTGACCATTCAGGTCTCTGGCACTGTACAGACAGTTCTGTATAGCAGGATCGCTCTGCTGTGTAACTCCCTCCCCACAGGAGGCTTTTATGGTTTTCTTTAGAGAAAGTAATATCTATGAAGTACAACATAGTACCAGACCCTTAGAGAGCTAGCTAGCCTATGATAGGCAGCATTATGAGAGTTTTACATGTGTTAACTAATTTAGTGCTCGAAACTCCTGTGTACAGTACTATCTGTAACTTGTCCCATTTTTCTAAGGCAGGGAACCTGAAGATACAGCTCACATAGGTAGGTAGTGTAGCTGGGATTCAAACATAGGCATTTCATCCAAGGGTCTACACTTTCATTGACTCCATTCTTTCTTATTTATTCTCTATAACTTGGTCAAGGAAAAGCTACATCCAAGATTATTTTTTAAAAGCCTGGACATGAAGTCAAATTATTGTACATGTAAAACATAGGCCATTGTAACTTTAAGTACATGTCCACTACAGAGTGTGAAAGGGGCATTATTCATATGCATGTGTTACATCCATGTGTATTGTAAAGGACTATGCTCTCTGGAAGCTTTCACGTATGAGATTTAGCATCCCACATCCACCTAACGATTCTCTCTCAACACCTTAGACTGGATTCTGAGCCCTAAAGGCCCTGTAAGGGATCATGCAACTACTTCAACCATCCACCAAAGAGACTGCATCCTGATGGAGAAGGGCATGCTTCAGGGTTGGGCTCTGGACAAGCTGGAGCTAAGATGGCTCTGGCTTCCTGGGAGTGGTCTGGAGAAGCCAATGAATACCAGGGGGCATAGAGAGATGAACTTTCGTTACCAACAACATTGGAGACATTCATCTCTTTCTCCATCCTGCAGAAGCCACTGCGCCATATGAACAAGGCTTCTTTGGAGGTAGCCCATCACTAAGCAGCCAAGGGCACCATTCAGTAGCTATGGTTACTTCACATATTTCCTTCTACCATGTCTCTTCTTCTACAACTCTTACCTTCCTGGAACCATGACACTCTCACCCTAGTGACATGTTAGCACACAAGCCTGTGGTTTCTGTTTACCAGGAGACCTGGGCTAGCAGCACATTGTATGAGATCAGCAGGTTGATAAATATAAATGAAACTGGCAGATGGCATCAGTGTTCCACCCAACTCTTTAGCCCATGCTTCTCTAAGACTCATTCGTGATGCTTTAGTCTGTATCCTAGATGGGTACAGCTTCCATTGGTAAGAACTAAAGACTTGCAATTTTCTTGATAAAGGAATTGCTAGATCAATATTTTATATTCATAATTCTATGTCTGACTCTTAAGCATTTCAGGTTCTTATTGCTAAATTAACCTACTCAAGAGTTCAAATTATATAGCTCCTTGGGACAGAATGTCTTTATCCAATTTATATTTTCAAAACTACTTAAAAAATAGAATTCTTCTAAATTAAATCTTCAGAGGTGCCGAGCATATGTTATATCACCACTGGGAGGTATTATTTATTATCAGCCCATTAAATATTTTGGCTCTAAATAGATTCTTTAATCCTTTGTGTCATGTCTTGAGCCATAAGCTGGGTACTGGTATGGGTACTGCCACATAAAAAATACAGCATTAGCTATGTCTGAGACATAACCGAAGAGAACATGCAAAGCTCCTTAAACCCTGACTAGAATGCTAGCTCTGCCACAGGGAAACTTAATAGTTAAGACTCAAGAAATTGTCCTGAATCCAAATTACAGGAGGAGGAGGAAGAGGAGGAGGAGGAGGAGGAGGAGGAGGAGGAGGAGGAGGAGGAGGAGGAGGACTAGCAGCAGCAGCAGTAGCTGTAGTAAAAGGACCTCAGAGATACCTGAGACCATGTATATCTGAGTTGGAACTGAGAACGAGCAAAGGGATCTGACTTACTTAGCATGAGAGAGGGAAACAGCCTGGAAGAGAAGTCTTCTACCCTTTTCCCTTGCCAGGTCACCGTCACTAAGTTAGATTTTCACTGGGTTATAAACTATATTTTAGAACCTTAAATAAAATGTGCTTACTGAATTATCTTTTCAAATGAATATCATATTTTTAATCATGGGCACATGAGTACATATGCCCACAGAGGCCAGGAGAGGGCCACAGACCTTCTGGAGCGGAAGTTAGAGGTGGTCATGAACTGCCCTGTGTGAATGCTGGGAACCTAACTTAGGTCCTCTGGAGTAAGAGCAGCAGCATGCCTTCTTAACCAAGGAGCCAGCTCTCAAGCCCAGATTATTTTAAAGTCATATCCTCAATTGCGTGACGAGAGCAGCAGAGCAGCCAGCATCTAAATAACACTTCCATGGAGTCCGATAAATCTCGAAAGGTAAATAAGGCATTTGGCTAGAACAGTTGACTTGTTGGGTATACCTGAAAAAAAATATGCTGGCCTCTTTCTAAGACTTAATTGCCCATTTTTATGATTTAAATATAGACGCAACCACAGATCTATTTTCTGTGAATTTTAATTTTCTTGTATTATCAATTGGAGGGAAATTTTCTTATAATAACACTTTCTTAGCATAGCTATTTCTGTACTCTCCTTGACATCTTTGCTAAATATGTTATAAAGAACTTGAGTAGAAACTACGGCCAGTCTTAACAACCCACCAGTGACTGGGATAAAATTCATGTCCCACATACTTTTTATTCTTTCCAGGCTTATGTAACATAATTTACTCTATGAGTTATTGAAACTGCCAAATAGAATTTTAGTCAGTATAATGTAAGGGGAAAATTCCACAATTAGATTACACGAAACTATGTCAAACAACCAGATACCGCAGTGTAAGCAGTCTGATGGGTCACTAAAACAGATAAGGAAAATAATCAACCAGTTGTCTGGGTAAACGTTTTTCCTGCTTTTATTAGCCTCAAGGGGTTAACCTCAGAGCAAATGGTTTTTATAGCTGATGGACTGCATACAACTTGTTTTTAAGCTGAAAAACGTAATGACACTTATTCACATAGCATGCATTTTGCAAAGAGCAGCATGTTACTGAATTAGGTATAATTCTCCCAAATCACACAGAAGCCATAAAACTACTGGTATGCAAGTTAAAAGTCCCCAAGCATAGCTGACTGTTTTCCTTATGAATGAGTGGCAATTTCTAGGAGCTTTAAAATTCTGTCTTAGGCTGGCCATTAGCGGCTGATTCACTTCTCCTATTTGGGGATTAACAATCTGGTCTCACTGTCAGATGAACTTGACCAATGATCTAAACCCAGAGGCAGCCTTCCTTTCTGTCTGCCCCAGCGCTGTATCATGGCTGATTCTTCTCCCCAGCTTGACGCACATCCTACTCACTGAACATCATGTTTGTCCTGTCAGCCTCTCCAAACATCTCCAAAGCCTCTAAGGTTAGCCCTGTAAATCAATTCCATTGACTTCCAGATCCATTCAACCTTCCCAGCAATTTGTCTGGCTAGAAACTCCTCATCCTGTTCCACCTTATCCACTCCTCCTGGTGCACCTATCAGGGACTCTTGGTTACAAACACCCATTCTAACCAAGAAGCCAAGTGTTTGATTAATATTAGAAGGCTCGTTCATGTTTTTATCACTTAATAATTCATATGAGTTCTATCTAAGGTGAAAATCAAAATGTAAGATGTTATTATTGGAGGCACCATTATCTATTATAGAAGCTCACTCTGGTTTTCAGTGTGATGTCCACAATATGCTATGGACTGTATTATCTATCAGATTGGAGCTGAATCACACATGGTCATCCAATTGGATTTTTAAGATTACAATGATCCAGATATGTAATATGAACACCATATTCCAGTGAGCTAAAAACAATACAATTTGTTTCATCTAAATAGATTCTTAATAGCTATGATTCCAAAAATAAAGCCACTGAGAGCATTGCCTTCCAGGCATATTTATGATCAACTTTCCTGTTAAAGGTAGCCTCGTAAAAATAAAACTCAAACTTCACAGAAAGCATACAAAGGAAAAACATCTTGTAATTCTAGGTCAACATGTCTTTGCAAAATTTCCAGATGAAATATTTAAAATGCCAAGAGGCAGAAAACCGTCATCTAGAGTCCTTTTCATTTAATGAAGTGTCAAAAGTCAATGTTTAAAATTATGATACATATACACAGGTGCTAATTAAAGAACAAAAGAGAGAGAGAAAGAAAGGGGGAAAAAGAGAAGAAAAGAAACGGCCATTTTACCGTGTCTGCTTTAAATAAGAAGTGTGGTACAAGTCACATTCAACGTGCAGAGGCCTTTCTGTACAAGGCAGTTTCCAGTTATACATTCGTCCACTAAATGACTGGACTATCCAGCTCAATATGCAGCTCAGAGTGAGCACGAGGACACAATTTCAAAGCACGAGTCATTTAATCGGCAAGAAGAATAAACCAAAGAATGCTACCCACTACAATCTGGCAGAGTGATTCTGAAGACCTTTTCTCACAAAAGAGTCCAAGACTTTGGGTCTAACACAGGTAAATGCCACAAGAAACTGAAACTGGGACCCAGACAGATACACACATACACATGTCTTTACCTTGCTGCGTTGGGATCCTGTGACCTTAAGGAAGGATGAGGACAAGAAGCAAAATAGCAATAAACAGCTGCTCTGGAGACAATGGATAACCCATAAAGGAAAACAGTATCATTTGCTGCTCATGGACTGTTCTACGTTACCTATCTCCTTATGGAGAGGATGGACTTAAGACTAGAACTCACGCATTTTAGCCAGGATTGTATTAGAAATTTAACGGGGCATTTTGCTCAGCCAGCAATAGTCACGGATCATTCTCAATTTAGGTTGTTCTTTTGTTTATTTGTTTGGGATTTTTTAATACACTGATTTCAATGCTGCAGAGATGGTCACATTGATTATTTCTGGAAGTGACATGAGTTCATTCCTTGGATCTATGTGCTGTGTTCCCACCATAAGTTAAGGACTCATTGCTGGCTTCTCATGCTTCTCCAGACTTCTAGCTCAAAGTCCATATATATGAACTACTAGGAAGAATCTATTCTCCACTTCTTTCTACTTTATTTCTCTTTCTAAAAAAAAAAAAAAAAAGTACAGCAAATCAGAAAGTGGTAGTTAACAATAGCTAGCTAGTCTCCTAAAGAAGCCAAAGGACACTATAAGCAAAGTGGGGAAGAAACTTAACTTTCTTTAAAGCTGATCAATATTAAGCAGTAATTCAAATCATAGGCAGTATTTAAAAGCGGAAAATGCTCGAGAAAATAATCATGAAATGAAATCAATCCTAGAAGAGATGCGCCTCTGCTCCATGCAAGCAGACGCAGCATGGCAGCCACTTCCATATGTGAGCTGAATGAGTGGCCTAGTCGGGCAGACGGCAGGAAGCCAATCGATTCAGAAAGAACAAATGAATCGAACACCAATGGACTCATTAGAAACTTGATGCTGTGTTGCTCTTCCACAGGCATTTTCCTCGTGGCTATTGGCAGTTACAGACCACAGCATCCCTGCCGTGTGAGTAATTTGAAGCAGCGTCATCTCTGTGGGCCGCCAGGCACACTCATTCTGGACATATGGGCTTTAGTACTATTCAATTGTTCTACACTCCTTGCTTTTCTCTTAGCAAACACTAGGACTCAGGTCTGTCCATCCAGCTCTGACATGCAGTTCCTGGACACAATAAGCTGCAATAAGCCATGAAGCAAGAAACACAAAAGTCTGTTATAAGCTATGAAACAATGTCTCCAAGTGGAGAGAAGGCAATTCTAGAAAGATCCATCTTACTTCAAAGCTCTTCACTTCTTCTTCACCGTCATCATCTTCTTCATCGTGACAACTCTGATTTGAGACAGAGAAAAGGAAAAGAGCACATGATGAGAGAGAAAATGTACAATGTCTGTCTAACCTAAACTCCAAGTGATTTATATTAATGGTTCATGAACATCACTGAAGCCAAGTGGATGTAAAACTTAGACAGTACCATCAGTGAATTGGTGAGCTAAGATAAAACTGTATTTTTTTTTCATGATTTGACTTTTGCAAAACTCAAAGACCAAACAGCCAATTTCATCTCCAACATTCATGACTTAAGAGGTACACATGAGGGTTCTCTAGCTTAGCAAAATGCCTATGTACTTGACTCATTCAACCCAATGTGCAAACCTTAAGTACAGGAAACAATACTCTCTTTTTTAACCTGCCATTACATGCATTGATTAACACAGATGCACATTGCTTGCTGTTATTTAAAGTTAAAAAAAAAGTATGCATCGAGTATAATGGTGCATCACATTAGCAAGATTCTTCTAATCCTTTTAAGTTTGTTTCTATTGTATGTCATCCAAGGAAGGAAGTACATTTTTGTTAACAAAACTATTATTTCCACATGAAACCTAGACAATTTGACTGTTCCATTCTACTGAGCCACGGGCATATTCTTAGCTCATTCCCATGGCTGAGACTGCTGTAGGCTGAGGAGGCAGAGGGGGATGGTGGCCAGGAACAGAACTCAGACAGGGGAAGGAGAGAATGTGGGGGCAGCAAGCAGAGGCTTGGTTTCCTCCTGATGATTCCAGCCTTAGCTAAGCTGGCTTGGCAAATGACTTCTCTCTCCATGACTCCTTTTCATATTGACCATAAGAAAAAGCATGTGGGTTCTTAAGGGAATAGTATACTTTAATATTTGTAAAAATATTTTAGCACCTGCAAAAACTATTTGAAAATAATCTGCCTTCAATAAATCACAACTAGGAATTTGGAATACAGCAGTGATCAAAAGAAGCTGGTCATGAAGCACTGTCTATGGTGGAAAGAAACTCACCACCCACTGACTACTATGCAAACTGTTCTTCTTACATTTGGCCGGTGCTCAGTAACTTGTGTGGTGCATAGAGGCAAAATGATGAGGCACGAGTCACAATCAGAAAAGCATTTGCAACTCAAGGGCTTTGGGCACAGAAACAGAAAGACGGGAGGATACCAAATGAGACCCCATCCCTGACTCCAAGCTAAATCCTAAAAGGCTTGTTATGATCTCGAAAATTCCAGTAAACATGAATGACACTTCACCTTTCCTGTTTGGAACAGCAAACATGTGAATAAAGTTGGGGAGGGAAATGTGAGCATGCGCACAGGCACAGGACAGTTGAGACAGTCTCACAATGGGGATCTAGCCCAGGGGCCCAAGCACTTTCTGTGTAGATAGGAGGTTGCGAAGTCAACTCACAGTCATGGAAAATGAATACAATTTTAAAAGAATAAAAGAAATGCCTCAATCCCTCTCACTTTTGAGACTGCACTAATTTCCCGCAGCCGGACATGTCCTCCCCTGCTTCCTCATCCTCTCGGAGTGCTCCAAAGTTTTCACCATGCCTACAGATGTTTTCAGCGCTCTCCTGGTTCAGACTCCCAGCCCAATGTAGATTTGCTGACCACAGATTTACTCCTCTATAAGCTCCCAGTAAGGCTCACTCTCTTTTCTCTAACAATCTCTTAGTGTCTCTTCTTTCAGATTTAATCCTGAGCTTCCTGCTGCCTTCCTCTCTGGAGTGAGATCAGTGAAGCCTACAGCTTCAGCAGTGATCTGATTCTGACGGTTTGGGAGCGTGTACTTAGCCGGCAACCTGAGATAGCAGACCCCAGCCACACATGCACAGTCATCCCTTTAACACTGTATGCTATTATCACCCCTGTGACCGATTATCTGATGCTTACGGAAGAGAGATTTGCTTCAGATCAAGGGCATGGAGAGCAAGGTGCCGGGGCTGATCCTGCCCATGTATGAAGCTGCCAATATGCCATGGCGACAGACCGAAAGCAAGAAAGTGTGGGCAGGAAGTGGGCCACTGATAATCCTCCAAGAAAATCGCTCAGTGATCCACCTCTCCCACCCATGCCTTCTACCCACAAGGTTCCACAGCCTCATGGAAACACAACGCCCTCTGTGGACCAGGTGTTGAACCACATATGGGTTACCTTTCATGTTAAAATTCTGACTCATCACCACGTGACAGTCTCACAGACATCTTTAACCTATCTAGGATTTGATCTGTCACCTATCCTCTTGTGATAATTCTGGGGCTTTCATCTTAGTACATGGCACCCAAGGTTGAAATTTCAAGAGAAACTAGATTCCTATTTGTATATAAACTCTTGTTAAGAGATAGCAAAGTAGCAAATACTGCTACTCTATTTAATGCCAACCCTCCCACAGTTTAGGACTCCCAAGAAATGTCACCACAACCTAAGGAACCTTCCCACAATACCCTCAATAGTTCCTCTATTATTTATCATTTTTATAAATAAAAATTATGTATGAGTGTGCATCTACATGCATGTATACCATGTATATGCAGGCACCCAGGAAGGCCACAAGAGGGTGTTGGATAACCCAGAGCTGGAGTTACAGGCAGTTGTGAGCCCTCTGGGGTGGGTGCTGGGAACTGGAACTGCAGACTTCAGCAAGAGCAGTAAGGGCTCTTAAACACAGAGCCGTCTCTTTAACCTCTAATTAGTAGTTTTAATATAACTGTTTCAATTTTTTAAAGATTTACTTTTTAAGTGTGTGTGTGTGTGTGTGTGTGTGTGTGTGTGTGTGTGTGTGTGTGTGTGTGTGTGTGAATATATGTGCATATGTGCATGCAGGTGTCCATAGAGGGCAGAAGTGGATGCTGGATCCTCTAAAGCAAGAGTTAAGATGATTGTTGGCTGCCCGAGAGATGTGGGGCCTGGGGACAGAACTAAGAGCCCTGGACAAACAACAACCAAGCCGTCTCTCCAGCCCCTTATATCACCCCTGTGATTTCCAGCAGATGTTAAACTCTACAAGTCCATAATGTAAAGGGGTTTTTTTCATTGTCTCATCCATGACTGATGAATGAGGGCCAAATAAAAGACTGTCGGGGAACTAGTGACTCCCCATTCAAAAAGCAGGAATTTCCTGAAACCCATGCAATGCTGAGCTGCATGCACCTCATGTTTGCACGGTCTAACAGTAACTTTTATGTAGATTCTTACCCTTTGGCAAGTGAAAATTGCTTACTTCATTAAATATTGAAACCAAGCAAAATGAACACATACCTTTGCCATAATGTCTGCATATGCCATGTATAGAAAATCTTCCTCCAGTTTGCTATGAAACCAAGTGGAGAAAGATCAGTTCTTAAGTAGAAGGCAGGTTGTTGTAGAGAAACCATCCCTATGTAAAGTAACTGCCCTTTTTAAACACATGTTCTTCTTTTCAATTAAATGACAGAAAATTTAGACAACCATAAGTGTTTACAAACAAACAATTTTATAATCAGAAAGCAAAGACCTTAGAGGTCTTCAGCAAATGCCTCTCCTGACCTTATAGCAGAGTCCTTCAAGTGTGAGAATAAAGGGACATTATTTACATGCAAAGAAATGGAACAACTAATTTTCTTCAAATCACAAAATGTAAAGCAAAAGCAAACTTAAGTGGCACAGAGCCTTTGACAGCAGAGAAATACTTGATATCTAATGGAAGACTCAGCAAGTTACAATGTCACAGTTAAAAATAATAAGATGGTCAGAACAATTAAGTTTCTATGAGGAATGTCTAACTCTGCTAAAGTATTATAGCAGGTTCCAACTTCGCTTATGAGAAATACCTCATCATCTCACCAGGTCAGACAGACAGTTGTCCTATGCTTATCAGATGAGATGGTTTGGTTAGTGGAGAATAATAAGACAGAGAGAAAACATGAGTGAAGGATGGGGCACATTTAGTGTTAGGAGGGAGAGACCATGGTGCTTCAGAACCTGTGAGAAGACCCATGTGAATGAGTATTGATAATTAAATGATCTTGGGGAGTTTGAAGAGAAAGAACAGAAAATCAGACAAAGGTTCTGTAGGCTCTACCATGTCCCCACCCACAGAACCAACGCCTTTTAGAGCCCCAATTGGGAGAAGAAGCCAAGGCATCTTCAGTGCATCTTCTGAGGTTGAATTTGTCATGTAACTCCACAGGAGTTTGCTCTCTAAAGCTTTGGTACAGTTGTAGGACCAGGAGTAAAGCCAAGGAAAGTGTACATTATCCTAGAAACAGATCCAAGAAATGCTACCAAAGGCCTCAACCAGCACCTAAGGGCTGCTTAACCATCATTTAAATGGGAGAAACCATCTAAAGGGATGGCAAAGGTCACTAGTTTCCACACATTCTCCAAAAAGGATTTTGTCTCTTTTAAGTCATTTTCGTTTTGTTTATAATGGCAGCTTTTGATTAAACGAAAACCTTTTGTAGGAATCAACAAAACCAGCCTAGAAAACCCAGAATTCCTTGATAGATTTGGGGGGAGTATGTGGGTGGGCCAATGGTTGATGTGAGAACACATGCACGTGTAGGTGTGTGCAGAGGTCAGAGGCTAACCTCCGGTGCCATTATTTCTTAGACACCATCCACTTTGGCTTTTGAGACAGGGTCTCTTGCTGAAACTCACTGATTAGCCCAGTTTTTCTGGTCAGCAAATCCCAGGAATCAGTCTGTTTGTCCCTTAGTGCTGGGATTACATGTATACACTACCATGTCTGGCTTTTTATGTGAGTTATGGGAGAGAGCTCAGGTCCTCATGATTGTCAGGCAAGTACTTTACTGACTCAGTCATCTTCCCAGCTCCTCATGGTAAGGTTTAAAGACCAAAAAAGAGAGTGGATGCTACTCTGTGGATTTATGTCAGACAGATCATATGATGTGTGAATTACTCCCTCTCTTGACAAGAACAGGATGTAACTGAGACATAAATAAATGACAGATGAGAATTTGATGTGGGTTTTTTTATCAGTGTCTCCTAGGTCTGCATTAACCCTGACCACCATACCATTTCTCTGTTAAGGCTGTGCGGCTGAACAGAAGAATAAGCTGATGAAGAGGGTCCACTCTTTTCATTGCTTCATCTTCTTCTGGGAGTTCAGCCCCTGGTTTCTGAAAAAAGAAAAAGAAAAAAGAAAAAGCAGACAACTACATAACATTTCTCATTTAAAACAAATGCTGAAGATGAGCATTGTGGCTTATATCTGCAATCCCAGCTCTTAAGAGGTGAAGGCAGGACGATCAGAGGAATTGCAAATTGAAAGCCTGCATGTGCTATATAGCAAGATGATGTCTCAATAACTGAAAAACCAAAACCTGGGGCAATATAATGAATGGCAAAGAGAATAAAAGAGACATCTTTGTTTGCTTGTTGAGCTGTATGTTTACATATGTGTGATTTGCATAATATATGATTGGGGGCAGGTGGATGCATGTGTGAGAACACATATGCACATATGGGTGTGTGCAGAGGTCTGAGGTCACTCTCAGGAGCTATCATTTCTTAGAAGCCATCCACTTTGGTTTTTGAGACAGTCTCACATTGAAATAATTAGATCAGGTTTTCTGGCCAGCAAACCCTAGAAATCAGCATATGATATGCATGTGTGTATATATATTTATATGTTTTGTGTCTATATAACATATAATACAATACACATATAAATCTAACACACGTGCTGATTATACTACTGGTGTAAAACAGAAGAAGCATTTAACAATTTAATTTTTAAAAAAAAGTTGAACAAAGAAAACCCACAAAATTTTAAAAGAAAACACCACTCTTACAAGCAGGATTTAAAACTAACAAAAAGAGTGTTCAGGACAGAGGAAAGTTCAGCTTTAGAAAGGACAAAACATAATATTTAAGAACAATGTCACATGATGTGTGACCATTAACTCCACACAGCAATATTTATTACATAAAATATTTTCTTGGCTTAAACAAAAAATGATAAAGAATACAGAATGAATTATTGACTGAAGTATATACACTTTTTTTCATTTTTAGTTACTTGTAAAACAAAATAAAAACATTGGATAAGATTTCATCATTAAGAAAAATTATTAAGCATTTTTTTTGCCTACAGAATTGACTGATCCTGATTTTACTGAATGATTTAATGAATTTTTATGTCTCTAGAGAATTTTTTCCATTTCATTGATTTTCTTTCTACATGAAAGGAGATTCTTAACACGACACAGTTAAGAATCTTGCTGTCATTAGTAGTTAAAATTGTACAAGATATCTAAATAGTCTGTGGTTGTTTTGATAGTGTAATGGGGCTGGGGTTGGGGCTCAATTGATAGAGTATTTGGCTAGCACACATGAGGCCCTGGGACAGATCCCAGCACAGCATACAAGAGCTCTGATAGCCCAAGCACAGAATCCCAAAACTCATGGGAGTGGAGGCACAAAATCGAGGAGATCAAGGCTCTCCTTGGCTACATAGTGAGCTGGAAGCCAATTTGAGAAAGATAAAAGCCTGTCAGAGAGGGGAGAAGAGCAATCAGGGTTAGGATTCAGACACTGCACTGCACTTGTTTATTATAGTTCCTGGCAACATGGAAATTTAAAAGTGCCAGATAGGAGATCTTGAACTTGGAAATCATAATGTCTCTGACAATGCCACAGACTTCTGTGGAACTTGGGCTTATAAATTCATTTGGAAAGATGGTTTAAAACAGTAGCTTAGCTTATAAAAGGTATTGATATTCCCCTGTCCTTCAGGGTGTAGCGCCCACCTGGACACAGCCTCCCTTCCTACCCTGTCAGATGGAAGTTCTGCCTGCTGAGTACCAACTTCCTCCTCCTCTGTGCCCACCTCACTTATGAGAAACAAAACAAAACAAAAACAAAAAATAAGTAAATAAACAAAAAACTCATTCCCTGACCAGGCCAGAGAGACAGTTGTTCTAAGCTTACGGAATGAGATGGCTTGTTAGAAAGAAACTTGAGTGGAGGATAGACCACACTCAGTGTTAGAGGAACTGAGAATACCGTGTCACGCAGAGACCACATGGTGCTCCAAGATCTGTCAGAAGACACATGCATACGTGCATCTTCTGATGTGTCTACTTTTGAAAATCAGCAACCATTCTTCAAATTACTTGGTGTGAATGATTTCTTTTAGATTTTATCTTAACTTCAAGTAGGAAAAGGGCTTTGGGAGAGAGTTTAAGAGACTAATTTATTTATTAAACTATTTACTAAACTTAATAAAAACTACTTTTCATTTTCTATTGTGAATAATTTGATATTGATGGCTATATATTTTAGAAAATAAAAGAGGGACATTCTTGTCATAAATAGCAAATGTGGCAACAATGGGAATTAAAGTTGCGTAAGACTAATGTGCAGTGTAATGATTTTCTTTCAATCTTCTTCCATTTTATAATCCCATTAAAAAGCTTACCGCTAAATCTTCAATCAATTTATCCTCAAAGTAATGCTCTTCTGTTTCAATCCAAGACTTTTCATATCCCTGAAGGAAAAGATTGACAGCCCGATGCCTAAAAGATAAATACAATGTCGAACAAAGGGATTTTAAACATATGAACAAGAATTCAATCGTACTTATTACCAGAGTATCTGTGTACTAAAATATAAAATAAAAAAATAAACTTCCTATTATAGATTCGTCTCTTCACAGATAACTCCTTGTGCCCAATAAAAGCAGTTTTCTCTGGTCGCATATTGACTTTGGGTTTAGTCCCAGCTCAGACATTCCTAAGCTCTGCAACATCAGCTAAGATTTCAGTTTTTCACAATTCTTGTATTGCAACAAGAATAATCATTGTATTACAAGATATCTTGATCTTCTAAGAATTAAAGTGAGATAAATGGTAGAAAATACATTAGACAGACATTAGTTAAATAGTGGTTATTATTTCCTGGCGTGATTCTTTCTAATTAATGTAAGTGCCAACAGGAGAATTAGCCTGTATTCAAGTTAACTTCAAACACAGGCGCTGGTTGTTTCAGACTAGAATATATTAAGGGGACTTTTTACAATTGCATGAATGAAGCTGAAATCTCGGAGCACTGACTTTAACCTGAGGTTGAAGATGTAGCTCTGCGGTGAGGTAAGAGCATGAGCTGCCCTTTACTAGGACCCAAGCTCAGTCCCCAGCAATCCTGGCAGTGAGCTCATGACCACCTGCAGCTCCAACTGCAGGAAGTCTAATACATTCTTCTGTCCTCTCCAGTAACTGAATACATATGCAACCACACCCACACCCCTGAACACACCACACACACACACACACACACACACACACACACACACACACACACACTCACAATTTAAAATATAATGTTTGCCTATGAAGTAAATAAAAATGAATGAAGACTAGAAGAGTCAATGAAATTCATCATGATGCTGAGAGAAGGGAGTAAGATTTAAGTGAGAAAGGACAAGAGGGTGGTACTGGATAACCTGTCGGAAGTAAAAGAACAATGCCATTGTGTGAAGGAAGCTTGCACTTAACAAAAGCAGAAGTGTGTTACAAAGGCATGAGGCATAATGGCTAGATGGGTTTAAGAAGAACCTTGAAAATAGGAGAGGAACTAGCAACACGTTTGGAAACACTAAAAATCACTGCAAATCCTAGCACATAAGAAAGGCAAGCCAAAAGATGTGCTCAGCTGTTTTTAGAACCTCAGAGTCATGCACACAGAATTTAGACTTCTAAACAGACCATATATTCAATCCTCAGAGAAATTCAGATTCCTGGAACTAAGCTCAGATGTTCCTGAAATGGTTTAAATGATGTCTTCATAGAACAAATCCTTTCTTCAATATGTTAGAAAGATACTGAACTGCTGGACACTGCTTGGTGTCCAGGGTTAGGAAAATAGAAACTTGAAATTGTATTGAACCTAAAGTGGAAATCAGAGAAGCAAGCAACCTGAGTACTGGACACAATGTAACAAGCACAGATTGTAACCTAGCGGTACAAACATAGAGAAGGAAGCAGCTGGCTTACAAGGAGAGCAGAGATGTTCCAAAAAGACACACAGTTGAACTGAGCCTTGTTTACAAGACATAATTGTGGTGGTTTGAATGAAAACTATTCCCTACAGTCTCAGGCATTTGGATAATTGTCCCCAGTTGGTAGAACCGTTTGGGGAGGTGTGACCTTGTCAGAGGAATTGTGTTATTGGAGTTGGGCTTTGAGAGTTTAAAGACTCACACCATTTCCAATTTTCTCTCTGCCTTGTGCTTGCAGTTCAGGATGTGAGCTCTTGGCTTGCTACTTCATCTGCTTTGTCCATCACTTCCCCTTCATGAGAGACCCTTATAGGTCTGAAACCTTAAGCCCACATAAACTCTTTTGTCCACAAGTTACCTTTGGTCCTGGTGCTTTATCACAATAATAGAAAAGTAGCCAACACAATGGGGATATGGTTACTTGCAGAAAGTTAAGAGTAGCCAAGAGCCCAGTGTCTTAGCAGAATATCCGGGAAGCCATAGCAGATCATCAAGCCAGACCTGAACGCACCAACTTATATCTCTACTCACAGGTATATTGATGAGAACAGTGATGAGTCTGTCGGGTTTATTTATGTCATTCCTGTGAGTCAGGAGAATGTCTTTTCTTTTCTCTGTATGAGAATAATTATAAAAATAACATCCATGGCTAGCATCTACTGTGATCAGCACACTGACAAGCCCTCTGAATATATTTGTTCATCAATCTGTCTTGGTACTCTAAGGAGCCAGTCCTACCACAGTCCAGAGGGAGAAACCAAAGTGAAGTGAGGTAATCAACTTGACCAATGCCATGCAATATTGAAACAGAAGTTGAAATATAAGCAATTGGACTTCAAAGAATGTTTCCAATCACACCAAATGTCCCTCCCTATATGAGCAGATACTCTCCATTTTAAAATAACAGGACAAACCATAGTTCTCTAAATGAACAAACAAAAACATTCAACAGAGGGAAGCAAACTGATGAGTTTCAGGAACTGATAACTCTCTCCCATTCTTCTCTTGGAGAGATTCTCATTGCCCCCAAACCCATTATTTTAAAAAGAAAATTAATTTCTTTAAAACATTTAAAAAATTCTGACCTTGGCAGATTGTACAAGGGGGCCATCCGAAAGCAGGCAACGACGGCTCTTTTTCTCTGCTTAGAGAGTAGTTTGTGCCACACAGCTTTCTTTGATCTCTGAGGATGTTCCACCTGAGGAGGAATATCACAAATAAACATACATTTACAGCCCTGATCTACTCTCAGTGGTGAAGTATTAATCAGCTGCATCCTTTAAATTTATTTCAAACTACCTAACAGTTACTTTGGTTGAGATTATATCCTCAATATCATCCAAAGCTAAATTTGAAATGCTTTCAAATGGTACTTAGTAAAATCTACCTATTTTCCAAACATCTCATAGCTTCTAAGCCTTGTTATCTTTAAAATCAAAGAGACAGAAAAAAACATAAAATCCTTTTGCACCATTCTCAAAATATTACGTACTTTAAGCTTTTTTTTAAGTTCATGCATATGTGTGCATATCTGTGCACAGGTACACGTACACACAGGTGAGCAGGCACGTGGAAGCTAGTGAACAACCTTGGGTGCCATTCCTCAGTTACCATCAACCTTGGTTTATTGAGACAAGGTCTCTCACTGGCCTGGTATTCGCCAATTAGGATAGGTTGATGGGCCAGTGTGTCCCAGAGATCTGGCTATTTCTTCTCCCCAATGCTGGAATTATAAGCACGTACCCAGGCCCAACTTTTGAAACATAGGTTCTGGTGATCAAATTCAGATCCTTGTTTCCTTTCTCAGCCCCCTTTCTGGGTTATTTGGTTTGGTTTTACTTGGTTTGATTTGTTTTTGTCTTGTTTTGTTTTCCTATACAGAAATGTACTCACATACCCATTGAAACTACTCATACTCTAAGTATGATAACCACAAATACAAATAGCCCATGACTCTTTAATAAAAGAAGATAACAAGGCTTTGTGAACTGAGTACTAAGAGTAAATAGAAGAATTTAATCTTATAAAAGTATTAAAGTATATAGCTATTTTTGTTAGGTAAGATAAATGAGAATTTGAAAGTTACAAGAAATGATGCAAACAGGCTATTTATTTGAATAATGGTGCTTGAAATTCCAAGAAAAAAGGAGATTAATCGTAAGTATTAGAAAGAAGATAAATTCATAGTATATTTTGGTCAATTAATTAGTATTCTCTAGGCAATGGAGCACTGTACTTCCCAGACTGAAATATCGCCGGCCAGTATACTTAGATTTCTGGAAAAAATGAAAATGTTATGTTAGCCCAAAGTAAAGCCAGATACGTTATGCCTTGCAGTAAATGCTCAGAATATGAATACAATAATTCTTGAAGAAAACATTAAGACTGACTGAGCCATTGCAGACAGTTAACAGGACAATTTGTCTAACTGACAAGCACTCACTTCTCTGACCCTCTGTTCTCCATAAGATCAATGTACCTAGCAAATGGCCACCTTAGTTGGTGTTTTGGTGGGTATATTAGGTGGAATAAACTCTTATTGAAGATAGTGTAGATTAAAACAGAATGAAGAGCCCAGTTGACCAGTGAGATCCAATGCATCCCAATATAAAAATCCACTTAGTGGTCTGAGACTTTAAAGGCAGCAGTTTTGATGAATACATGGCATTTGTGCAGGTACAACTCTGAGATAGTTTGTTAGAAATGTTTAGAATAAAGTCTACTACTACTAACTAAATCTATAGGATTTTTAAAAATCTTGAAAAATATAATGAAATGAAGCCTTTGATGTCTTAAAGCATAGAATCTACAAATGTTTCTGAAAACTATAATCTTGGAAATAGCAAATTACATGCTCATTCTAATAAACACATATGTGGGGTTTGGAGCATCACAGTTAAAAATGAATATACACTTAAAATATTTTATGTGTCTAAGGCAATTATGATTGAGTTAACACAAAAATCTGACCTGTTCAAGGTGAAAGAGCACATTCGCTATATCCAGGACACGCTCCACTGTCCTCTCTGGATCTGAGGTGTCTTCTGTCCTGTTTGGCAAGTCTTTGTATAGAGCCATCTGCCACCTGATTGCAGGGTCTTCCAGCTGTGGGAAAGCAAACACAAGGTGGCAACTGAAGAGAGAAGGAATCGCACATGATCACTAACTGGGTCTACCTAGATCACAAAGCAAACATAGGACAGTACTAAAACACCTACAGAATTATATACCTAAGTAGCAGAAGTCTAGGAAGCTGCTAGATGGCTTGATAACTTATTTAATAAGATGGTACTACATTATCAAAACTTGCTGAGTAGATTTCAAACCTATATACAAACATGCAAATGGGCAAGTGTGTGAGTAGATGGAAAGCTTAGGTTTGCTTGTCTGTTATAATCATTGCACTGTCCCGTATATCTACATTTTATGATGCATAGCTTAAATATATCACTAAAAAAAGCAAGCAAACTCTATGTAGAGGTCAGAAATATATATATATATATATATATATATATATATATATATATATATATATATATATATTCATGAAATTATCACTATTGTTTATCAACCATGAGATGTGACATACTTGATGGGTGATTGGGAATATTTCCCTAGAGTAGTTAAGATGCAATTAGCAGGGAAATATGTAGCAAGCATCTGAGGCCAGAGGACGCCTGCCTTAGCATGGTGGGGACCTGAAAACTCCCTACAACCAGAGGAGCCCCTTGGGGTGGCTTGAGAAAGTCACTAATCAGCAGCACAGGGCCACAAAGCCTCAGCCAAGAGGCCTTGGGACCTCCCAGGACTGTATTTTTGACGCCTTGCTATGACATATCAACAAAAGTTCCAGGCTCTTTTCCTGAGACAGAAACTCACAGAAGTGAAACAATGAGAATGACTGTCTCCAGTAAAGAATCATAAAGACATCAGGCAGCGGTGGCGCACGCCTTTAATCCCAGCACTTGGGAGGCAGAGGCAGGTGGATTTCTGAGTTCGAGGCTATCCTGGTCTACAGAATGAGTTCCAGGACAGCCAGGGCTACTCAGAGGAACCCTGTCTCGAAAAACCAAAAAAAAAAAAAAAAAAAAAAGAACTGAAGAAGAATCATAAAAACTGTACCCAGAAGACTCATAAAGGACATTTGTCTATGCACCCTAAAATCTTCTTAGACGATTGAATTCAAATACTGAAGCAATGAACAGAGTTGAAATTTTAAGATTTGGCCAGAAGATGGAGTAGCCTGCCTGCACCTTCTTTGCTCTTTCTGTTCACCCGTAGACCCAACCCCGCAGGCTCACCCTTAGCATGTCAGCAAAACACCAGCTGCAGCCTTCCTCCCCCTTTTTCCATTCCTTATGTGAACCCCAAAAGCCATCTTCTCTTAACTTTCCTGTGCTAGTCACAGCTGCCCAGCCTTTGACACCAGCAGGCATTTCCTAGGAACATACCAGCTAGGAGGGCAAGAAAACATGTGATACACAGATACCACACTCTCTGAAAATCCAGAGAGGAAACGGAAACCAAGGAACAAAACACTCATCCAACAAGGGCAAACCCAGACCTATAACCACCCCAAGACAGATGCCTAGGTGCCAGCTTAAGAATCCAATCAGTAATAATACAGCTCTCCTACCACAGCAGGTCCTGAATATTCCACACAGCTGAAACATAAGAAAAAGACCTTAAAACCATCTATATAAAGATGATAGTGGTCCTTAAAGAGGAAATGAATAAATCCCTATGAAAGACAGAAAAATACAAACAATTGGAGGAAATGAATAAATTCATTAAAGAAAGCAAGAAAAAAAAACAACTAATAGTTGAAGGAAATGAATAAAACTGTTCAAGACCTGAAAATGGAAATAAAGCAATAAAGTAGACACAAACTAGGCTGGAGAGATGGCTCGGTTGTTAAGATCACTGGCTGCTCTTCCAGAGGACCCAGGTTCAATTCTCAGTCAACCACATGGTAGCTTACAACTGTCTGTATATAACCCCTGTTCCAGGGGATCTGACACCCTCGCACAGACATGCATGCAGTCAAATCACCAATGTACATAAAAAGAAAAAGTAAAAAAGAAAACACAAACTGAGGGAATCCTGGAAATGAAAAATTTGGGAAAATGAATAGGAACTAGAGGGGCAAGCTTCACCAACAAAATATAACAAATGGAAGGGAGAATCTCAAGCACTGAAAATATGATAGAAGAAATGAATACACCAGTCAAAGAAAATGTTAAATCTAAAAAATTTCTGACAGAAAACATCCAGGAAATCTGGGACACTATGAAAAGACCAAACCTAAGAATAATAGGAATAGATGAAGGAGAAGAATCCCAGCTCAAAGGCCCAGAAAATATTTTCAACAAAATTATAGAAGAAAATTATCCTAACCTAAAGAATGAGTTGCCTATAAAGGTACAAGAAGCTTACAGAACACCAAATAGATTGAGCCAGAAAAGAAAGTCCCCTCACTGCAAAATAATCAAAATACTAAACATACAGAATAACAACAAAATATGAAAAGCTGCAAGGGAAAAATACAAAGTAGCATAAAAAGGTAGATCTATTAGAATTACACCTGCATTCTTAATGGAGATTCTAAAAGGCAGAATGGCCTGGACAGATGTGTTGCTGACTCTAAAACACCACAGATGCCAGTCCAGACTACTATACCCAGCAAAACTTTCAATCACCATGCATGGAGAAAATAAGATAATTTATGATAAAGTCAAATTTAAACAGTATATACTTACAAAATATATATATACTACAGAAGGTATACTATATATACTATATATAGTATATACTACAGTATATACTACAGAAGTATATACTACAGAAGGTGCTAGAAAAAAAACTCCAACCCAAGGAGGTTAACTACACCCATGAAAATACAAGAAATGTAAATTTTACACTAGCAAAACCAAAAGAAGGGAAAGACACACACAAGCATATGTGCACGCACATGTGTGCGCACGCACGTGCACACACACACACCACTACTACCACCACCACCATAAACAAAAACAACAACAAAATAATAAGAATCAACAATTATTGGTCATTAATATCTCCCAATATAAATGATCTCAATTCCCCAATAAAAAGACACAGACTATCAGAATGGATGCAAAACAGAATCCATCCTTCTGCTACATCTCAGAAATAAACTCAACTTCAAAGAAGACTTAAACTCAGAGTAAAGATATGACAAGCAAATAGACCTAAGAAGCAAGCTGGTATAGCCATTTTAATATCTAACAAAATAGACTTCAAACTAAAACTAATAACAAAAGATAGGAAAGGACACTCCATACTCATCAAAGAAAAAAAATTCACCAAGATAACGACATTTCAACTCTTAACACATGTACCCAAATGCAAGGGTACCCACTAAAAGAAACACTAATACTCCTTAAATTTCACATTGACCCTTACACACTGATGGTGGGAGACTTCAGTACCCTGCTCTCACTATGGACATGTCATCAGACAAAAACTAAACAGAAAAATACTAGAGCTAACAGACATTATAAACCAAATAGACCTAACGCAGATATGTATAAGAGCTTTTAAAGAAGAAGGAGAAGGAGAAGGAGAAGGAAAAGGAGAAGGAGAAGGAGAAGGAGAAGGAGAAGGAGAAGGAGAAGGAGAAGGAGAAGGAGAAGGAGAAGGAGAAGGAGAAGGAGAAGGAGAAGAATATACCTTCTAGTCTGTATCTCATGGAACATTTTCCAAAACTCACCACATGCTTGGACACAAAGCAAATCTCAACAGATACAAGAAAAATGAAATAACTCCCTGCAGCCTATCACACTACCAGGTATTAAAGATGAGTATCAACAATAGAAACAACAGGAAGCTTACAAACTCATGGAAACTGATTACTCCCTACTGAATAAAAAAAAAAATAGGCCAAGGTAGAAATAAAGAAAGAAATTAAAGACTTTCTAGAATTCAATGAAAATTAATATACAGCATACCCAAACTTATGGGACACAATGAAAGTAGTTCATAGCACTAAGCTCTTACATTAAAAAAAAAAAAAATGGAGAGCTCTCACACGACATACCTGAAAGCTCTAGAACAAAAAGAAGAAAGCATGCCCAAGAGGAGTAGACTGCAAGAAATAATCAAACCTGGGGCTGAAATCAACAAAATAGAAACAAATAGAACAAACAATACAAAGAATCTATGAAACAAAGAGTTGGTTCTTTGAAAAAATCAACAAGATATACAAACCCTCATCCAAACTAGCTAAAAGATAAAGAGAAAATATTCAAATTAACAAAATCAGAAAGGAAAAAGGACATAACATCAGACACCAAGAAAATCCAGAGGATCATAAAGATATACTTTAACAACTTGTACCCCACCAAATTGGAAAAATCTAAAAAAACAAAAAAACAAAAACAGGTAACTTTTTTCTATATGTGCCACTTACCAAAGTTAAATCAAGATCAGTCAAATAGTCTAAATAGACCTATAATCCTAGTGAAATAGAAGTAGACATGAAAAGTCTCCCAATCAAAAAACTCCAGGGCCAGACAGTTTTAGCATGGAATTCTACCAGACATTCAAAGAAGAGTTAACACCAGTACTCATCAAATTATCCCAGAAAATAGGACAACATAAGCCCTTGAGGAGAACGAATGGCCAGAAGCAAACAAGTAGGTGGCCAAGTAATGGGAGAGAAAGAGAATCTAAGGGGCTTGGGGCTATGAAGAGAGGCAGGACCGGAGAGTAGATGAAAGTGACAAATACTCTGATATTAGAAGCCTGATCAGCCACCAGAGGCCATGCTGATGTCTAGGCCCTTGATGAAATTCTGAGTCCACTGTCCTGCTGCAGCTGGGGTCTGTGGCACATAATACTACCAAAGGCCATGAGGATATCTATCATCCATACTGTAGCTCCAAACTATGTTGATATCCTAGGGGTGCACTGGGATGGCTCTGCCCTCCGATGGACACCACATTATGGCACCATCAGTGGCATGGACACAGGAGAGTTGGCAGGTTGACCAACTCAATCACCACCCAGGTCCAAATCATCCCCATGTATGAGCTGCTGGAGCACATGAAGAGGCCAGTTCAATGGATCCATAACCACAGGATCTCCAGAACTCAGGGCAATAGAAAAAATATCTGAGAGTCTCCTCAAGGGTCCAGTATTGATAGTATAGCAGAAGTCAGAGGCCTCGAAGTGGCCTAAGGATTCATTGCCATGAACACTAGCTAGTAAAGCTGTTTAGACAAAAGCGTAGAGTGTGACACACTGCAGCTTCCTATGCCACTACAAGAAATAGAGATGTGGGAAGATGCAGAAGATTGCAGAAAACAGAGGAGTATGCCCTTGCCCAGGGGAGTCGGCAGGAGGACGTTGTTGCTGTTGTTGTTACTGTTGTATCTTTTTTTCTATTTCTATTTCATTTTCTTTTCTAATTTATATTTTTTATTTACTTTTGGAGGGAAGCTACAAGAGTGGAGGGCAGATACTAAAGGACTGAAAGATGAATGGGATTGGGGTGAAGGGTGTAAAACTCCTAAAGGTTCATTAAAAATTATGCTTAAAAATTATTTCAGAAAATAGAAACAGAGGGAACATTGCCCAATTCATTCTACTAGGCCCCAGTTACCCTGATATGCAAACCACATAAAGACTCAACAAGGAAATAGTATTATAAACTAATTTCCCTGACAAAAACAGATGCAAAGCTAATAAAATATTTACAAGTTGAATCCAAGAAGAGATCAAAAAGATCAGCCACCATCATCAAGCAGGCTTCATCCCAAAGAGGCAGGGATGGCTCAATATCCAAAAGTCAGTAAATGTAATCTACCATATAAACAAATGGACAAAAGGAAAAACACATTATCATCACATGAGATGTAGGAAACGCCTTTGACAAAATCTAACACCCCTTCATGATAAAAGTCCTGGAGAGATTAGGGATACAACGGCAAGCCAACATCAAATTAAAATGGAGAGAATCTCAAAGCAATTCTACTAAAATCAGGAACAAATTAAGGTTTCCCACTCTCTCCCTATCTATTTAACATAATACTTGAAGTTCTAGCCAGAGCAATAAGACAACTAAAAGAGATTAAAGGGATACAAACCAGAAAAGAAGTCAAGGAAGTAAAAAAGTAGTTCCTTGCTGATGATAATGATACTACACAGAAGCCACGCCAAAAATTCTACCAGAGAACTTCTATAGATAACACACACCTTCAGCTGAGTGGCTGGATATAAAATTAACTAAAAAACAATCAGTAGCCCTCCTATACAAGTAACAAATGGACTAAGAAAGAAATCAGCAAAATAACACCTTTCAAAATAGCCTCTAATAATTTCAACTACCTTGGGGTAACTCTAACCAAGGAAATGAAAGACTTGTATGATAAAAACTTCAAGTCTTTGAAGAAAAAAATTGAGATATCAGAAAATCAAGAGATCTCCCATGTTCATGGATCAGTAGGACTAACATAATAAAACTGGCCACCCTACAAAAAACAATCTGTAGATTCAATGCAATCCACATCAAAATTGAAACACATTTCTTTACAGACCTCAAAAGGACAATTCTCAACTTCATATGGGAAAGCAAAAACACAGGATCGCTAAAACAATCCTGAACAATAAAGGAAGTGAGGACTCCTTGTAATGGGGGATAGAGTCTTAACTGGCCTTCTCTTGAAGGCAGGCAAGGTTCCTAGTGGTGAACTGGGTTATATTGGTTTGAGTTGCCAAGGGGGTCCTGTGAAGATCCTCAAACAACCCAGACTGATGCTAGAACAGAAGGTTACTCTCTGCAAACAGACAATGGGGTCCCATTGCTGAGGACAACATCCACACAGCTCATTGAATATAGACGTTGAGCTGGTCACTGCAAGGGGCCTTTACCCCTATGTTCTAGTCTCTTTGGCACAGGAAGATATTCTGCAGGCTACAGAAAGAGAAACCTAGACAACACCTAGCCACACAACCTTTGACCTATAATCTGTCTTACCTGCAAGATGTCCTGGGGCAATGGTCGCACAGAATTTGTGGGAGTGGCCAACTAAAGTCTGATTTAAGTTGAAGACATTTTAAATGTGTGTCTGTATGTAGACATGTGCACATGAGTGCTTGTGCTCGTGCGGTCCAGAAAAGGGCATCAGATACCCCTGCAGTTTCCTGGTGTGAGTGCTAGGAACCAAACTCCTCTCAAAAGGAGAGGGTTCTTAGTGGCTGAGCCAGCTCTCCCACTGCAAATATCTTTTTATGAATCTTTTTTCCTCATGTTTTAAAGAAAGACTATAAAAATCATAAATCTGGACAGATATAAGCATCTTAGTGGAAAAAAGGCTTTCATTTCAAAGAAATAAAATATAAGAGCCATGGCATTAAAAATAGACAATACAATTTCCATTTCTTTCTCCTCCACTTTAGAATTTCCATTAAAAAACAGAAACTACATGTTATGAAACAGAAATGAACATGGATCATCTGAAACTTCCAATCTCCTAAAAAGGCATAGCTCCAAATGACAGAAATAACTTTGAAGTTAGATAAACTCAGGGACAGAACTTCATGCACAGATGATTTCTAAAAACTGTTTCTCCTTTGCTCAAAACAGAATACTTTCCTCTATGTTTTTTCATCAAAGGACGATGTGCCTCATTTTTGTCTATATATTCAATAAACATATATTTTTTATAAAGCAAAATCTTTATATTCTCTCTCAAACAATGAGTCCACAAGGCTTCTTCCTCTATCTAGTGTTTCCAGAGTGTAAACATGAGGCTAGAATGTGGCTGCTTCACAGTTGGGCCCAGGTGTCCATCTGGACTGTAAGAAGAGGGGCTACCAGTGAAGGATAGGCCCTACACCAGCACTCCTCACCTTATATGGGGCAAAAGCATTCTTTCTTCAAAGCCTGTGTGGGTGAAGTTTTAGCATGGACAGAGCAATGAGCCTTGGGAGAGTGTTAGCATGGCTGGATGGCTAGTCTCCTCAAACAAGGATTTGATGGGGAGCCGCACTCTCCAGGTGGCTCCTGTAAGCTCCCAGGGGAGTATCCAGGATCTCAAAGATGAGGGCTTATATGACCACTTCCTTCCATTAAAACAGACCTTGATGTTGCTAAGGGTTGTCTAAGTTGGGAGAGCACAGGAGCCCTTTCAGGGGTTCATAATGTCATCTAAAGCCTGTGTCTATAAAACCTTCATGAGTGTCACTGCATGAGAGCGTACAGCATAGGCTCTTGGCCTGAGTTCAGCTGGAGGTTTTATGATGGTTTCTTTTCTCTCTGAAAAAAAAAACACACTAGGAGTCAATCTCCTTCTCTGGGGGATTTGTTACTAAGATATGCATGGTCCACATGGAGGATCATAGGAAATGTGCTTCAAAGACAACCATGTGCACTGATAACATAGGAGAAGTGTGCTTAACCTGTGTCACACCTCCCAGAAATGTAGGTCTATGGGAAGGAATATTTTAATACACTGACAGACTACTTAGTGATTTTTTAAAATATCTTTTATACCCTCAGCTCATTTTTATGATTTAGACAGAATCTTCAGAAGGTCACTGACTACAATAGAAACCTAAAAGTGGTTTACATAATGGTTAGGTCTCTTTTGTTTGCTGGATTTTGCTTTTGGCAACAAGACCTTACTATGTAGCCCAGGCTAGTTACAAATTCACAATCTTCCTATCTCAGAGTCTTCATTCAGTGTTAGGATTACAAGCATGCACTACCTATCATGCCCAGCAACAATAAGACTTCTTACATGATATACGTTATAAATAAATGGGTGATTTATTCACTGCCATTAAAAAAAAAATCTCAAATGCTTACTGGACTACAAAAAAAAAGTTTTTAACAATTCCTTCAACTACTTCTGGAAAGCAGAGTTTCTACTCACATTTATCTTCAAATTGATTTTTCTCTCCTTAGATCAAGACATTTTTCTTACCATAGCAATTCTCAGTACCTCATACACATGAATTTTTATCTGAACACTAAATGAAAATTTTCAACTTGTTATTGATATATGTTTCCAGGTCACCCAAACCATGAAAAGCAATTATAAAATATATATACAGTATTTATGCATTCTGTGTCATATTGTTTTCTAATTTTATAATTTATGATCCTCTGCTTTTAAGGACACTCCATTTATTATAATTTGTATTGTTAATCTAAAGTATATTCAAGTAAAATAATGGCCAATCAAGATAACCTTACTTGTTAGTGTCAGACTAGTGTATTATTCTGAAAATGTTAAATATGACTTAGAATAAAAGATGGCTTACCTTGCCTTGTAAGTGTATATTACTGCGGATTACATCACGTACTTCCTCCTCAGTGTCTTTCTGTCAAGAAATACATGTTACTAAAAGAAGTCTCATAATAAATGCATCAACTGCCATAGTCAAAGAATGAATCAAATACTCTATTAAATAGAGTATCTCTGGCAATTATGTTTATCAAAATGCATGCAAAAATTTGAAGCATTCTCAGATCCTTTTTAATCCAATGTGGGGGGGGGCAGGGGGCAGAGACACACATGCGTGCATGCGTTTGTCCCTGGAGACCAGAATAAGATACTCCAGAGAAGGAGTTGCAGGTGACTATGAGTTGCCAAAGTAGGGAGTCAAACTTAGTCCTTTCTAAGAGTTGTATATACTCTTAACTCTTGAGCTGCATTTCTACCCTTCAGAAAACATTCTCTACAGTGAAATTACTTCAAACAAGGATGCCATCTACTTGAACTACTCACTAAGAATGTCAAGGGTCAACAGAATGAGTATCAAATTTGTAAAAAGAAAGAACGTGAAACATATTACCTTGGGCTCACATAAAAATAAATGTATGCCTTTCAGACCTCCATAATGAGACATTTGCATGTTATAACATACTCCATAACAGAACTGTAACCAGAAATGTGGGTGTGAAAATCATATGTCCAGTAACTCTGCCTAAGCTTTCCACATTCACTTGTTCCAGGACATGAAACAAGACCCACACAGGTGGATTGCTATCAATGTCTGGGAAAGGAGCGTGAAAATGCATTCTCTGGTCTGCATAAATACAAACTAGAAATCTCAAGACACATTTTTGAAAGTTTACATAGTTTTCTGAAACTGTGCCAAATAGAATCAAGGAAATAACTCTAGCAAAGTTAAATCCCAATGCCTGTAAAGGACAAGAGTTCCAGAAAGCTAACACCTCATCTAGCCATCATTGGCACAATACATTTTGCTTTTAATGTTGAAAAATCACCTTTCGAAAATTTGACAATAGCTCTCATAGCAGATTTTATGAAGGAGTACATATGCAATCCATTCCCCCACCTTGTGCCCTATCATTCATATCTCTGCTTCCAGAATATACCTTGGAGATGATTACCATCACATAGGATAAAAATGCCCTAAAAGTAATAGGCAGTCATTGATTTAAGGACTACGGTTTACAAAAAAACTACTCACTAAAAATTTAACTATAAATAAAATATTGACAGTTACTCAAAGAATGCAATGCCAAGTCTGGAAGTCTGATGACTACCACCACTGGGTGATCAGGAGACTCACCAAGCTAAATCGATTTTTGGCCAGAGCAATGAGCTCTTGGTCCCCAGGGGCACAGATGTTGAGCCCAATGGGCAGTAATCTCTTCAGAGCTGCCACGATCAAAGATGTCTGCATAGAATACCGGTCCCCCTTGCGCTTCATTTTCTTCCTTTCTTGATCAGAAATGGCTGCCTGTGGAACAAAGATGAACACTGGAATGCCTCCTACGTTGCTTTCATTCAGATCTATGCTCTTCTTTGACATAATCACAGCCCCACTGTCCTGATGTTCTCTGATCCCTATTTTCAAGAATCCTAACCATTCTGAAAAGGTTATCTTTCCTTCTCAGCATTTTTTTTTACTTTTAGTTTTTATTCTTCCTACATTTTTACCATTAACTAATGATATTCTATTCTCATGTAGTTGTTAGATAGAAAGACCCATCATAATACTAGGGAGGAATTCCATATAGTGATTTCATATATAATATGCTTTCTAATTCTCAATTCTTATAAGAATCTACACATAGAAACCTTATTTGTGCTTGGACAGATGCTTTGCAATATATATGCATGCACAAGATGTGTTTTATATATGCATCCATTATTTGGATTGTTTATAAATTGTCTCTGTGGTTTATAAATAACTATCACAAAATACATTTTCCCCTTTTATTATAGCTTACTGTATCTCCTGAGAAGTCAACTAGTATACCAGTCTCACAGATGCAGAAACATCATGTTACAGTGTGATCATGTGATCAGTCTCTTGTGTCTCTTTTAAGTATATGCTGATGCCACAAGGGCACCTTAAGTCTATTCTAAGTTCTGATGGGTAGGGAGCAGTCTTCTAAGAAAGAGAGACCATTCTAATATCCTAAGCAAATAATTGTCCCATATCCATTTTAAGTCTGTTGATTTCTTTTGTAGCAGTGATTCAAAGCTGAGCCAGTTCTATAACAATGACACACAATAAAAGTCACAGAGAAGTGAGAAAAAAAAAACGGGAAATTTAGCAGCAAGTGATTGATTGGCATTACTTAAAAGAAGGTAAAATAGCCTACAATTTTAATCCCAGCACTCCTGAGGCAAAGGCAGGTGGATCTATGTGAGTTTGAGGCCATCCTGGTATAGTCAGTTCCAGGACAGCCAGACCTACATGGTGAAGCACCATCTAAAAAAACAAACAACCAAAACAAAGAAACAAAACAAAGCAAAAGAAAGAGAAGGCAGAATAAGTCTAAGTCGGGTGCCAAAAACTTCTAAGCACAGACAAAAGTGATGTTGTGGTTGATTTGTTTATTTAAAAAAAATTTTTTTCGGTCTGCAGCCAGGGAGCTAATCCTGTACCACACGGCTCCACACCCAAATAGTGCAGAGAGAGAGCTAGCCTCCCAGGAGTGTGGACAGACCTGTAAGTGGGGGCAAGACCAGCACCTCTGCTCAAAGGGACCTGCCCAGAATCATCAGGACAAAGGGATCTAGGACATGCCTGGGCCAGGAGCCTTCTGGTTTCCATCTGTGGCTGGGGACTTGAGCCGGTGCCACAAGACTCCATACCCAAATAGTGCCTGGAGAAAGCTAGACTCTCAGGAGTATGGACAACCCTGTGAGCAGAGGAAAGACCAGCACTGCTGCTCAGAGGGATCTGCTAGGAATCCTCAGGACACAGGGACCAAAGAGTGGTTTTCTGGCTTCTTTGTGGAGATGGAGAGCTGATCCTGTGCCACAGGGCTCCATACCCAAATAGTGCAAGGAGAGAGCTGTTCTCCCAGGAGTGCCAACAAGCCTTTGAGTACAGGCAAGACCACCACTTCTGTTCAAATTTCTGGCTCAAGAGGGACCCTCTCAGAGTCATAAGGACACAGGAACCAAGAAACAGCTGGGGACAAAATTTTTCTGGTTTCTGTCTGTACCCCAGAGCTGACTGTACCACAGCTCTCCAAACCAAAATTCCTTTCAGAGAGACCTGTCCTCCAAGGAGTATTGACAAAAAGGCTTGCAGGAGGGACAAGCCACAGTCACAGAGAACAAGACCAGCTAACCCCAGAGATAACCAGATGGTGAAAGGCAAGGGCAAGAACATAAGCAACAAAAACCAAGGCTACTTGGCATCATCAGAACCCAATTCTCCTACCACAGTGAGCCCTGGATACCCGAACACACAAGAAAAGCAACACTCAGATTTAAAATCATGATAGAAGACTTTAAGAAGGAAAGAAATAACTCCCTTAAAGACATACAAAAGAACACAGGTAAACAGCTAGAAACCATTAAAGAGGAAGCACAAAAATCCCTCAAAGAATTACAGGAAAACACAATAAAACAGTCGAAGGAAATGAACAAGACCATCCAGGATCTAAAAATGGAAATAAAAACAAGAAAGAAATCACAAAGGGAGACAATACTGGAGATAGAAAACCTAGGAAAGAGATGAGGAGTCAGAAATGACTCCTCACCAACAGAATAGAAGAGATAGAAGAAAGAATCTCAGGTACAGAAGATACCAAAGAAAACATTAACACAACAGTCAAAGAAAATGCAAAATGCAAAAAGCTCCTATCACAAAATATCCAGGAAATCCAGGACACAATGAGGAGACCAAACCTAAGGATAATAGGTATAGAAGATAGTCCAGATTCCCAACTTAAAGGGCCAGTAAATATCTTCAACAAAATTATAGAAGAAAACTTCCACAACCTAAAGAAAGAGATGAACATAAACATTCAAGAAGTCTACAGAACTCCAAATAGATTGGACGAGAAAAGAAATTCTTCCTGTCACATGATAGTCAAAATACCAAATGCACAAAACAAGGAAAGAATATTAAAAGCAGTAAGGGGAAAAGGACAAGTAACATATAAAGCCAGACCTATCATAATTGCATCAGACTTCTCACAGGAGACTATGAAAGCTAGAAGATCCTGCGTAGATTCCATACAGACCCTAAGAAAACACAAGTGCCAGTCCAGGCTGCTATACCCAGCAAAACTCTCAATTACCATAGATGAGAAACTAAGATATTTTATGACAAAACCAAATTTACACAACATCTTTCCACAAACACAGCCCTACAAAGGATAACAGATGGAAAACACCAACACAAGGAGGGAAACTATACCCTAGAAAAGGCAAGAAAGTAATCTTTTTTTAACAAACCCAAAAGAAGATAGTCACACAAACATAAAAATAACATTGAAAATAACAGGAAAAAATAATCACTATTCCTTAATATCTCTTAACATCAATGGACTCAATTCCCCAATAAAAAGATATAGACTAAATGACTGGATACATAAACAGGACCCAGCATTTGCTTCATACAGGAAACTTACCTCAGTGTCAAAGACAAATACTACCTCAGACTAAAGGGCTACAAAGCAATTTTCCCAACAAATGGTCTCAAGAAACAAGCTGGAGTAGCCATTCTAATATTGGATAAAATCAACTTTCAACCAAAAGTCATCAAAAAAGATAAGGAAGGATACTTCATATTCATCAAAGGAAAAATCTACCAAGAAGAACTCTCAATTCTGAACTTCTATTCTCCAAATGCAAGGGCACCCACATTCATACAAGAAACTTTACTGAAGCTCAAAGCACACATTGCACCTCACACAATAATAGTGGGAGGCTTCAACATCCCACTATAATCAATGGACATATCTTGGAAACACAAACTAAACAGAGACACAGTGAAACTAACAGAAGTTATGGTCCAAATGAATTTAACAGATATCTATAGAACATTTCAACCTAAATCAAAAGAATATAACTTCTTCTCAGCACCTCATGGTACCTTCTCCAAAACTGACCATATAATAGTTCACAAAACAAACCTCAACAGATATAAGAAGATTTAAATAATCCCATGCCTCTTATCAGATCACTACGAATTAGGCTTGTCTTCAATAGCAACAAAAACAACAGAAAGCCCACATACACATGGAAGCTGAACAACGCTGCACTCAATGATAACTTGGTCAAGAAAGAAATAAAGAAAGAAATTAAAGACTTCCTAGAATTTAATGAAAATGAAAGTTGAGCAAACTTATGGGACACAATAAAAGCAGTGCTAAGAAGAAACCTCATATCTCTGAGTGCCTACAAAAAGAAACTGGAGAGAGCATACACTAGCAGCTTAATAGCTGAAAGCTCTAGAACAAAAAGAAGCTAATATCCCCAAGAGAAGTAGATTGCAGGAAATAATCAAGCTCAGGGCTGAAATCAACCAAGTAGAAACAAAAAGAACTATACAAAAAAATCAACAAAACCAGCAGCTGGTTTCTCGAGAAAATCAACAAGATAGTCCTTAGCCAGACTGACCAGAGGGAACAGAAACAATATCGAAATTAACAAAATCAGAAATGAAAAGGGAGACATAACAACAGAAACTGAGAAAACTCAAAAAACATCAGATCCTACTACAAAAGCCTATAGTCAACAAAAATCTGGATGAAATGGACACTTTTCTAGACAGATACCAAATACCAAAGTTAAGTCAGGATCAGATAAACCATCTAAATACTCCCATAACCCTTAAAGAAATAGAAGTGGTCATAAAAAGTCTCCCAACCAAAAAATGCCCAGGACCAGATGGGTTTAGTGAAGAATTCTATCAGACCTTCAAAGAAGACCTAATACCAATACTCTTCAAACTATTAAAAAAAAAAAAAGAAAGAAACAGAAGGAATCCTACACAACTCATTCTATGAAGCCACAGTTACACTGATACCAAAACCTCACAAAGACCCAACAAAGAAAGAAAACTTCAGACCAATTTCCCTTATGAATATCAGTGCAAAAATACTCAATAAAATTCTCACAAACTGAATGCAAGAACACATCAAACCGATCATTCACCACGATGAAGTAGGCATCATCCCAGGGAGGCAGGGATGGTTCAATAGCCAGAAATCCATCAATGTAATCCACTACATAAACAATCTCAAGGAAAAAAACCACATGGTCATTTCATTAGATGCTGAAAAAGCATTTGACAAACTTCAACATCCCTTCATGATAAAAGTCTTCGAAAGATCAGGAATTCAAGGCCCAAACCTAAGCACAGTAAAAGTAATATACAGCAAACCAGTAGCCAATTTTATATACATATATATATATATATATATATATATATATATATATTCAACATAGTACTTGAAATTCTAGCTAGAGCAATTAGACAACAAAAGGAGGTCTAAGAGATACAAATTGGAAAGGAAGAAATCAAAATATAAATATTTCAAGAGGATATGATCCTATACTTACATGACCCAAAAAACTCCACCAGAGAACTGCTGCAGTTGATAAACAACTTCAGCAAAGTGGCTGGATATAAAATTAACTCAAACAAATCAGTAGCCTTACTATACTCAAAGGATAAACAGGCTGAGAAAGAGATTAGGGAAATGACACCCTTCACAATAGTCAAAAACAATATAAAGTATCTTGGTGTGACTCTAACCAAGCAAGTGAAAGATCTGTATAACAAGAATTTCAAGTCTCTGAAGAAAGAAATCGAAGAAGACCTCAGAAGGTGGAAAGATCTCCCATGCTCATGGATTGGTAGGATTAATATTATAAAAATGGCCATCCCGACAAAAGCAATCTACAGATTCAATGCAATCCCCATCAAAATTCCAACTCAATTCTTCATAGACTTAGAAAGAGTAATTCACAAATTCATTTGGAACAACAAAAAACCCAGGATAGCAAAAGTTATTCTCAACAACAAAAGAACTTCTGGGGGAATCAGCATCCCTGACCTCAAGCTGTACTACAGAGCAGTAGTGATAAAAACTGCTTGGTATTGGTACAGCGACAGGTAGGTAGATCAATGAAATAGAATTGAAGACCCAGATATGAACCCACACACCTACAGTCACTTGATCTTTGACAAAGGAGCTAAAATCATCCAGTGGAAAAAAGACAGCATTTTCAACAAATGGTGCTGGTTCAACTGACAGTCAACATGTAGAAGAATGCAAATTGATCCATTCCTATCTCTTTTACAAAGCTCAAGCCCAAGTGGATCAAGGACCTCCACATAAAACCAGATACTCTGAATCTAATAGAAGAGAAAGTGGGGGAAAAGTCTCGAACACATGGGTACAAGAAAAAGTTCCTGAACAGAACACCAATGGCTTAAAGTTGTAAAGCTTCTGTATGGCAAAGGTCACTGTCAATAGGACAAAACGGCAACCAACAGATTGGGAAAAGATCTTTACCAATCCTAGATCCAATATAGGGCTAATATCCAATATATACAAAGAACTCAAGAATTTAGACTCCAGAGAACCACATAACCCTATTTAAAAATGGGGAACAGAGCTAAACAGAGAATTCTCAACTGAGGAAATTCAAAGGGCTGAGAGGCATCCTTAGTCATAAGGGAAATGCAAATCAAAACAACCCTGAGATTCCACCTCACACCAGTCAGAATAGCTAAGATCAAAAACTTAGGTGACAGCAGATGCTGGGGAGGATTTGGATAAAGAGGAACACTACTCCATTGTTGATGGAATTGCAAGCTGGTCAACCACTCTGGAAATCAGTTTGGTGGATCCTCAGAAAATTGGACCTGAGGACTCAGCTATACCACTCCTGGACATATACCCAGAAGATGCTCCAACATGTAATAAGGACACATGCTCCACCATGTTCATAGCAGCCATATTTATAATAGCCAGAAGCTAGAAACAACCCAGATGTCCCTCAACAGAGGAATGGATACAGAAAATGTGGTACATTTACACAATGGAATACTACTCAGCTATTAAAAACAATGACTTCATGAAATTCACAGGCCAAAGGAGAGAACTTGAAAATATCATCCTGAGTGAGGTAACTCAGTCACAAAAGAACAACATGATATGTACTCAGTGATAAGTGGATATTAGCCCAAAAGTTTGGAATAACCAAGATTCAATTCACAGACCATATGAAGCCTATGAAGAAGGAAGAGCAAAATGTGGATGTTTCAGTGTTTCTTAGAAGGGTGAACAAAATACTCAAAGGAGGAAATATGGAGACAAAGTAAGGAGTAGAGACTCAAGGAAAGTCCATGGAGAGACTTTATATGGGGATCCATCCCATATACAAGCCATCAAACCCGGACGTTATTGTGGATGCTGGGAAGTATTTGCTAATGATAGCATGATAAACTGTCTCCTATGAGACCCTCTCAGAGCCTGACAAATGCAGAGGCGGATGCTCATAGCCAGCCATTGGACTGAGCGTGGGGTCCCGGATGGAAGAGTTGGAGAAGGGACTGAAGGAGCTGAGGAGGTTTGAGCCCCATAGAGAGAGCAATGGTGTCAACTGGCCAGACCTACTGGAGCTCCTGGAGACTGGACCACCAACCAAAGAATACACATGGAGGGACCCATGGTGCTGGCCACATATGTGGCAAAGGATGGCCTTGTTGGATATCAGTGTGAGGAGAGGCCCTTGGACCTGAGGGTGTTTGATGCTCCAGTGTAGGGGAATGCTAGGGAGGGAAGACAGGAGTGGGTGGGTGGATGGGGGAGCACCCTCATAAAGGCAGGTGAGGTGGGATGGGATAGGGAGTTTCCAAAGGGGAAAACATTTGAAATGTAAATAAAGTAATTATCCAAAAATAATTTTTTTAAATGTGTGTAGAGTTTGTGCCTGTATTTGTATGTGTTGTGCACATGTGTGTTTCAGTATACACAGAGACCAGAAGATGGCACTGGATCACCAAAAACTGTAGTTACATATGGTCGTGAGCCACCATGTGGATGCTGGGAGTTGAACCTGGGTTCTTTACAAGAGCAGTGAATGCACTTAACTGCTGAGTCATCTCTTCAGCCCCAGCAATTGACTCATTATAAAGGATTGGTGTACTAAGTCATAATATTGCAATATATTATTCCATAAATAGTCATGTTCCATCAAATCCATAAACTGATGGACATTAGAAGCAAGAATTTTATATTCCAAAATATATACTTATTGTGTGGATCACATTTTTTAATGTACCAACATTTAAGAAATTGTATTTAGATAGTTTAGTAACTAGGAATGTGCCCTTCCCCAGTCTTGAGTAGGACAAACATCCTGGCTGGAGCCAGTCTGGCCTCTCTGCATTGCAACTTCCTACAGGAACCTTGAGCCTGCTGAACTTGCTGAAACAAAGGAGTGGGTCTTCAGGCCTTCCCTTTAAAAGCAATTAGGGAATAATAAACTTCAGGCTTTGATCAGAAAACTTTGTCTTGGCCTCATTCTTCCCTTTTTCATTTCCAGCCTCCCTTTCAGGTAGACTCAGTTCATCCAGGTTCATCCATGGCTGCTGGACAGCTACAAGGCATCTTTAAGAACTTTATCCTTCATAGGTCATTTTTATGTCTCAGTATTTACGGCACCTAATTCAAACTAATCCTAGAAACTATCCAAACAGCACAAATGTTTTTACATCAGTAAGCAATATTATCAAACCAATCCAATTACCATTATGAACACTCAAAAAATAAAAAGAAAATCTTCTAAAAACCATCAACTCATAAAGGAACATTATAACAGATGGGAAGACTTGATACCTTGGACATCTTGGACTTTGTGTCAGTGATGAGGAAGGACATGTTGTTGATTTCATTCTGCACCACAAAGTTCTGTTCTTCTCTTTTGAAATTCTAAGAGGTTGCAAAGGAAGTTTCAGTTAAAACCACATGGAGAAAACAATATAGTCAGAGATACACAGGAGTCCAAGGTGTTGTCAGGGACAGATGCTGGTTTGGTGAACGGCTTATGCAGAGACAGCTAGGTTAGAGACAATCATTTCAAGAATGATATATGAGCGTGATTGACTTTTTCCAGGGTTGGGGATGGAACTTAGGGCTTTGCCCACACAAGGCAAGTGCTCCACCACTAAGTGCACCGCAGCCTTCTCTCTTCTTATCAGAAGGGAAGTTCTCATTAAATTGCCAAGATTGGCCTTGAATTGACTCTGTAGCTCCAGCAACCCATCACTCAGAAGCCTCCTTCCTTTACTTCCCTGGGAACCAGGATGACAGATCAATGTCACCAGGTCTATCCTGAATAGGTATGTTTTAAAGACGAAGCTTGAAATATTTATGTCATAAAATTGCATATTACCAAGTGACAGTATGAACACTCTAGCCTCCAGTTAGCTGGGGAGTAGCATATGTTGCTGCCAGGAACAAACATTCTTTCCAGAGCACACACAACTTTCTACTCTCTATTCTGATATGTATTTCATCTAATTCTAAAAACTGCCATAACATTATTTTAAGTACTTTTAATTTAGAAACAGAATGGTAAAATCAATTCATCTGAAACATTTGGAGAAAATATCAACACATATAAATAAATTTGATTTTAAGATATATATCAGGGCTGGGGAGATAGTTCAGCCATTAAAGGCTAGGCATGTGTGTGTGTATATATATATATATATATATATATTCCTGTTATTGAAAGAACCATTAAATGAGCCTGCTGAGTATAATACAGTCCTGATTTCAAAATATTCTTTAAGACAAAAGTTTAAAGATACTTCATTGATGTTTAAATGATTGCTGAGTAGAACACATCTCAATTTTCTAGCAGTTTTCAACATGTTTAAACATCTAATCCTGGGTTCCTCCCATTTGACCCCTTGGCAAGTAAAAAATGGGTTATATGTGGAAGAGAAAGAAAGGACTGTCGATCTATCTCTGATTTGGGCAGATAAAAATAAAATACACATTTTTCCCTCAAAATAACCCTAAATAAGCTAATGTCTCCATTAAAATGTGCTGTGCACGATAAGGAATCATTCTTCAGGCATAGTTGCACATGCCAATGATCCCACAGAAGTGAGAAAATTACAAGTTTGAGGTCAGGTTAAGTCCAAGGCCAGCTTAAGCTATAAAGTGAAGACTTGACTCAAAATACCAAGGGCTAAGGTTCATATCAGGGCATATCTCTAAGCCAGTATGCTCAAACCCCCAAACAAACAAATTTCCTAGGGCGCCACAGATAACAGATATCAAAATGAATATGCAAATGTAAATATTTTAAAAGTCATTTTAAATCAGACATGTCCTAAAGGATCGCAGCATATAGAGGTGAAGCAGGCACTTAATACTATCCTGGGCTATATGACACACTGTCTAAAAGGGGGGGGGGAGATAAATAAACATCTTAATGTTTATACAATACTATCAAAATTTTGTTATCTTTTAATGATAAATTACAGAGCTAAAAAGAGGCTCCATTTCCCTAAAGTCCCCAGAGTCACCTTCCTTCTGTCCTAAACTATCAGATGAATTCTAGGAGACAAACTTAAGAAATGTTATTTAGACACTGACTGTAGGGACCAGACAACTGCTCCACCTTTGCAAAGCCCTCATCACACATCACACAGTAGATAATTTGCATTCTCATACTTACATGGGATTTTGACCAGTAGATAAAGACTTCAGCCACCATTCGAAAGAGCTCCTCTGCTTCTGGGTTGGGTTCCTTCAGCCACTTTGCCCTGGAACATGTGATAAGCAGGTTCTCAGTTAAAGTTAATTAAGCAAAACAACACTTCCCCCCCAAAAAATACCAAAATCTTTTTTTAACTGTCGTCCTTCCTTCCTTCCTTTTTTCTTTATTTTTCCTTTCTTTCTTTTCTTTCTTTCTTTCTTTTCTTTCTTTCTTTCTTTCTTTTGTTTTTCTTTCTTGCTTTCTTTCTTTCTGTTTTTTTTTTCTGAGACAGGATATTTAGCTAGCCTGGAATTTACTACGTAGGCTGAACTTGAACTCACCTGGCCAAAGCCAGGTTTGCTGACCAAAGAATTCATAATGGTTTCATGGTATCACTGGAACATTTAAAAACTTGTAAACATTGTAACTGCCCAACAGCTTTTTAAGAGAAAGAAATTAAAAATAAAAAGGTTAGTTTTATTTTGAAAAATAGTTGTTTTAATATCCACATTCAGAATTTTTTGTATATGCTATATATGTATATGTTTTGTATGTGTAATATATACATATATAACAATTTAAATGCATTTCTTTCTGTATAATCTGCAGATTATACTCCTGTCTCTGCTGTAGAAACTGGAACAATATAATAATAGATCTGTTATTTGCAAAGCATAGAAGGCTTCAACAAAAATTATCCAGTTGTAAGCTGAAGATGCCCAATGAAAATCAATGTATGCATTAATATTTTGTTACGTTATAACCATGAGAAAGCTCTTGGCCCAAGAGTCAGAGAACTATGTGGTCTATATGAACAGATGAGCCAAGCAGATCATGAGGGACTTGGGGGTGTTAGCCAATTTTGCACAGTGTACCTGTTATAGTCCACAAATCGGATCAAAAGTGGGTAGAAGGCATAGAGATCCCTGGCCAGTGTGGTGAACTCATCTAAAATGAGCAGCTCAGCCTCGGACATGTCACCTCTGGCTTCAGCTTTAAGGTGGTCTTCCTCAGACACTACCATGGCGGCCTTTTTCTTTAGCTTCTCCATCAAGGGTAAGAAATGAGTTTTCAAGAGCTGAGGTTTCACCTTGTTGATGATAGGCTGTGAAAACACTGTTTGGAAACAGACATTAAAATTCTGCTGTGAAAAACACTCATTAAAATTAGGATGAATCGCTGGAATGGCAATGGGAGGGAGATCCCTACCTTTTCTCGTTCATAGCTTCCTTACAGACAAAGCTCATGTCTTTGACATTTTTCTAGCCATAAACCTACATGCATAAGTGATGCTTAAATGTGATTACTGAACTCAATTCAATGTGCTTATTTTTAACAAAAGAATGGTAACTTAGAATAAAAATTTTAAAGAACTTGGAATCACATCAGATTAGTTTTAAAATCAGTATTCTCATACAACGCCCAAAAATGGAAATGAGCCTTCTAGCTCTTTCATTTTTAGAACACTCTCTGTAATATCATCTTGTGAGGCCTGCAGTCCCCTCAGATCATCCCGTCATCATCTCCTGGAAGGGTTAGATTACACATAACACTGCTGTCCTGGACAGCATTCAGTAATAGGTGTAGACCTATACAGCAATTTTAAGATGGATTTTTACATTATATTTATATAATAGGCATATATATCTACAAATATGTACACACATTGGCTAATGTATACGTGAGAAAGGTTAAAAATCCACCTATTCAATCATTACGACACTAGTATTGTTTTTAGTTTTTATCAACAGATAAACTCATTAATTAATACTATACACAGATCATTCTGTATTCCTTTAAAAATTTTGCTTTTGTTTTCTACATTTAACATGACACAAAACATGGGTGAAACCTGAATGCTTGGAGAAAATGTAATATTTTTGTAAGAAGATATACAGAAACTAATTACCCAGGCTGCTGCAGCAGTTGGGGATTTAGGCAGCTTCCAGAATTTTATTATAAATTCTGTAAGGATAACCTGAACTGTACATGTTTTACTTCATCTTCCATTCTTCAGCCCCATGTCACCAGAGAGAAATATGAAGGTATGCTGCTTCAAAGTCCAGCTTTACTTTAGTCTCTGTCTATGTGATCATTATTGATGTTACTGTTCATTATTTCTTGTGATTGCTAAATAGTCTTATATAGAAATAAACAATTTAGAAAATTATTTGAAATTATTTACTATGTAATGAGTAGCTATAATTGTCAATTCGATACAACCTAGAATCATCTGGGGAGAGAGTCTCAATGAGGAGTTATCTACATTGGGTTGGCTGGTGGCCATCCCGATGGGGGTTGACTTAATAACCACTGTGGGTGACACCATTACTTAAACAGGAAGTATTGAACTATGTAAAAGTGGAGAAATTGAGCTGAGTAAAAGCAAGCAAGTGAGCATACCTTGTTTATTTACTTTTGCACTTGATGAATTTGATATGACTAGCCACTTTAGGCTCCTAGCACAATGATATCCTTGCAGTGATATATTCTAGCCTGGTAAGTGTAAGCTAAAAGAAACTCTTCCTCTCGAAAGACACTTTGGTTCAGGATATTTTATCATGGCAGGCAACAAAAATGAGACGAGGGCAGTTAGCAATGTCTGATCTTATCCATATCTTTTAAAATAGCATAACAGGACTAAGGAATGGTGATTTCGAGCACAGAAGAAATCACTGAAGAGCACTGTGGGAAATTTCCAGCCTTTGATATTTGAAATCTTTGCTGAAATAGAACAAATGACAGGGTGCATCCTTCCCAGCCCTTACCAGCCAAGCGCTTCATCCAGGCTCCTTCATCAATCCCCAGGTTGTTGTAGATGATTTTGAGAATGTTGCCCAGCAGCGTGTTCATGTGCTCTGAGTTGAGGGCTGTGCAGCACATCTCAGCCCTCTCTGGATGGTTCTCAGGACCGTGTTCCCACCACCTTGACATGTAGCTGCATAACATGGGCAATACAACCTCCATCATGTGTGGCATCTGAGTGTAACGGATTCCTGACTCTGCCAGCTCTATAATCTCAGTCATAAGCTTCTCCAGGGATGGTATATTTGGGCAAACATCCTCCACATTTGCGGGTAAATTGAGAGCTAGAGAAACACAGAAAAAAATGGAGTGTGCTCAGTGCAAGAACAGGTACCATAGCAGATTTGGCTTTCTCAAACAGACACCATATTTCATGTCAGGCTTCAAAACTCAAACCTGGCTATCCCTCTCCAGATACTTCCCTTCCTTCCTTTAATCATGGCTAGCTGCCATTTAAAAATTCTTTCCTAATCCCAAGATCCTCCCACGTCTTCACAATAGCAGGCTAATCCACAGCTGCTCTGCCTACTCACAGCAAATAAGATTCAGCATTCTCTCTTTGTCCTGCTTCTTGCATTTTCAAGTCATCTCTGTGCATCCCTATTCACCTCTACTCCCTCTATTTAGAAGAAGGAAATTTGAGGTCCTTCACCTGTTGCCTCCTTTCTGTCTGAATGATTTTCCCACCACAGGACCTTGCTCAGGTCTCTATTCCCAACCTCTTCCTCTCTAGCAGCTCCTGGCCAGCCATAGCTATGGATGTGCAAATGTCCCGAGAAGCTCTACTTCCAGGCAGTGTTTGTACAGCAACTAAACTCAGCTTGCCAGCACACTGGGAACTCATGACTTTACATCCATAGCTCACTGCTTGCTAGGCAGCTTGTCCCTTTTCCTGAATCACCTCCCTCCTTAACATTACCATTCCCAGTCTCTGTGACTCTCTACTCCATTACAGCAGTGTCCTTAACTCACTTTTCCTCCTTGCCCAGTTAAATGTTGGCTCCTTAGAGAATCTATTTTTAGCCCCTCTCTTCCTCTGCTTATTTATTTATCTTGACAACTACATACACTACTGCTGGCTTCTATTTTGCTATTACTATAAACCTTCCAAATTTTATTTATTCAACTTTTTTTGTATCTAATCCTGGATTTTTTTGTTTTAGGGTCCACCGAGACACAATAGGTTTAAACTTTTGTAATCTCCAACACAGTTACTCAAGCAAGGTGTTATACAATCAGTCACCATGACTAGATGCTGACAAACCTTCCTTGGCTCACATCTGAGGTGATTCTCCCTCCAGGAAATCTCACAATCACTCCACTGCCTATTCTTTCCAGTGGGCACTGTCTAGTCACTGCTTCTCCAGGACTCAATCCAACTGAGCTGTGCATTTATCTCCCTTACTGCTGCACAATGGAGCTCTATGATACATCAGTCCCTCTCTGTAGCTGGTAACTGAATCTTCTTTGCTACTGGTGTCAGTCCCCATTTTCACTTCCCTCCTCTGGCTTCCCAGCCTTGCTTCATTTTCTGCTCACCTTTCCTGGGAGCTATCTTCAGTCAACATTTTCCCTAATGAATCTTCCCAATTTCAATACTCATCCTGAGTTATCTGTGTTGAGTCTTCCCAGGGGCTCTAGAATAACATTACTTTCTGGTGCCCAATAGTCTTTTCTGAATTCTATTGTTCATGTCTATCAGTCTCATATTCTCCTCTCTCTCTCTCTCCCCCTCCCTCTCTCCCCCTCCCTCTCCCTCTCCCTCCCTCCCTCCCCCCCTCTCTCTGTCTCTGTCTCTCTCTCTCTCCCCCCCCCCTTTCTCTCTCTCTCTCCCTATAGGACAGAACTCCCTGAGGGGAAAAAAATCAAATCTTTGTCATCTTTGTATCATATCTCCTCTATCTACAATAACCTCACAAAAATGTTCCTGAAATGGTTGACTAAAAGATAAATGAAATCATGAAACTTAATTCCCTTTGCTATGCAAATGAGATGATATAGAAACCTGAGCACATATGTAATCTGTTTGCACAGTTCCTAATCTTTACAAAAGTAATAAATCTACTTTGTTCTTGACTCATGTCCAAATACTAATGATTCACAAAGCCTTAATAAGATGACTGTATATTATTACACAGAAAAATTAACATATTGAACTTAACCATTTTTACTACTTACAAAGATATAGAAATTATGTCAAAAATAATACTATTGTACATTTAGTACATTTGCCTTTGACTTCATTTATTCATGAAGTGAGACTGACAAAATAGTCAAGTTAAATAATAATTATTCAGGTAACTAAACATTCCTTATTTGGTAAAATTCACTAAAAACAAAACAAAAAACCCAACAGTGTAACTAGATCACAGAGAAGCAGTTTCACAGGTAAAGAGGTATGCACTCCAGGTTTTGAGAACATTCTATGATTGTTTGAAATCATCCAAAATCAATAGACTGAAAAAAACATTCAACAGGAAAAGGCCCATCAAAGGGCATCTGTGACATATTTTGCCTTGAGAACTGGTCTGGACTATTCTAGAGGCTACTAGAAGAATAACTAGAGTTTATTTACTTTTCATTCAGATCAACTCATATTCCTATGAATAATTCTAGTAGGCTCTCTATGGTAAATATCTGAAGTCAACATCAAGGGAATAACTGTCTTTTTCAGTTGGAGTCATAAGCAAAATAGGGCTATCTACACAACAAATGATCAGATTGCCCTGCATGAAATACCACATGGATCTGAGCTTCATGATACAACAACCACACACACAGACTCATGGGTCTTAGGGAGACACACCGTACATCTAGGTGTAAACCAAAGTTGTTGGTTAGGTTTCTCAGAATTCCAATAATAAACTTTTAAAGTGAAAAATCAGCTAAAGGTAAATTAAACACATGAAATAGGACAAGCAAGTTGTCATCTGACATCAACATGAACAGTGTGTCACATGTGTGAATATATGCATATATACACAGACATGGACACATACACACACACACATCATACACACAAAACAAATGTTTTAAAACTTAAAAGCAATGAAGGTAACAATTCCATTGTGAATACCAATGAAATAAATAACAATACCATAACCTGTCCTGACTTCTTGTTAAGACTATTCAATAAGAAAGCCAATCAACCTGCTTTTTCATATTTGCTGATTATTTTTCTACTTTAGTAGAATATTCATTTGTCTATGTCCCATTAACTTAAAAGCAATTAAATTTTTCCTTTCAGAAACATTAGAGGAAGTATACATTTTAAAAATACTAAATTATAATACTTGAGAAGAAAGAACCTCAGAGATCATAAACTGAAAAAGGTAATTAAAAACCACTGTATTGCAGGAATCACCCTATTTACTGTCTATGTCTATTCAAGAACAAGCATGAAAATTATTAAAATTATGGTATGTTTAGCTGACATATGTACAGATTGCCTCAAATTATGAACTACCCCATCTGCCAATCATGGTAAGAAATCACCCACATCCTGCCCCTTTCAACCAACTCTCTCTCCCTCTCCCCTCCCCCTCTGCTTCCTCCTCCTCTTCATCCCCCTCCTCCTCCTCATCCTCTTCCTCCTCCTCCTCCTCCAGAATCCAGGAAAGGCGGCTCCTCTGGTAACCTCCTCATGAGCAACTTCATTCCAGCCCACTGCTCCCTTACAAGTACTTTCAGAAATCGAACTTCTGGATAAATGATCTCACTATCCCAAGAACAGAAAATGCCCCAGAATAATTCCATATACATCATGAAGACATGGCTTCATTTCTCAAAGGCAAGCATAGTTCTGTGTTACCTGCTCTTTCTCGTGAAGACCTGGTGTTGTAGATGGAGTAAACATTATGTTTGTCCAGGTGGGTTTCTAAAAAGGCAATAGGGAAGGCCCCAGCAAAGGCAGCTAGGCATTCTCCGAGTGCAGATCGCTGCCTACAAGTGCAAAAAGTTTATTGTTCCTAGATAAATAACCGAAGGAATGACATCAGAAATCGATAAGTTTAACTTACAAGAGGGATACCAATATTGCTACTTTTTAAAAAATATATTTAAAGAAAGAATTAAAATGTCTTTGAGAATAAAATCAGGATTCTGCTACTACTTCTGCAGAGTTAAAACAAAAGAGTAAAACTGAACTCCTGGGTATTTAATTATAAGAGTTAAGAGTATAAACTAAACCAACTTTGTAAAAGGGTTTGATAAGTCATAACTATGTCACACATGGATGATTTTAGCTGAGAATCTCTGAATTCTGGGATTGTTATTAGTTAGGAAAATAATCAGAAATAGACACCAGAATCGGAGGGTTGAGTGCTGGTGCTGGGTCTTAGTTTACCTGATGACAGCGTTTGACCATGATGAGCCACTTCTGGCTGGAGTGGGAGAAGATGAGTTTCCAGCTGACTTTGTACTTCTTTGTGCACATGCACATATGCATGTGGGTGTGTGGGCATGTATGAGCACGCCAGGAGACCAGAGGTCAACAGCGAGTCATGTCCTCAGCCACTCTCCATCCTAGTTTTGGAATAGGGGTCTCTCACTGACCCTGGAGTCCAGCAGTTCATCTAGAGTGCACTCTCAAGCAAACTCTAAGGATTCTCCTGCCTCTGTGCCCCCAGCCCTGAGGTTACAAGCTACATGCTACCATGTTGGGCTTTTTAGTGGGTGGTATGGGTCTGGTCTTCACTCAGCAAGCCTCTCCTCAGTTCTTTGTCTTTCTGATACACAGTAACAAACAATGCTAGGAGACCCTCTCCTAAGATTTACAAGTTCTAAGTTTAAAATTTATATACTAAGTTGTTATGTAAAAGACAAACCATTAAATTTTATATACTATGCCCCCACTGTGCTTTATAATAATAATTCTTAAAGGTTATCAAATTCCTCTTGAGAAACTGAACAAATTAATCTAGGTTGCTTCAAAGGTAAGAAATGTATATAAAATGAAGAGGTTTGAGGTTCAGTTGCTGTCAGTACTGGGCTGTTTTTAGCTCTTACCTTTCCACATAGATGCTCTTGCTGGTTCCCAAAGCATACAAGCTGGTCAGAATTCTGTAACAAGACACCTGCACATCCTCCACTGAGAACAGAGAGAGTCTCCATTGAGAAGTAAACACTAGCATAGCACATGACCCTGAGAATGTATAGGCTCAACCCAGAATTCCCCACTACAGTCAGTATGCTTGAAACTTTGGAAAATGCAAAATAAGAACACATTTACAAAATAAAACATAAAAGCTTCTTTTCAAAAGTCTTCCCAGCATGAAAGGAGCTCAAGATACTTTAGTGAATGTGTTGTGGTTATCTAGAACATTCTGAGGAAACATTTTAATAATCTTTCTCAGTATGTGAAAATGAAGGACTTGCCCAGGAATAAAATAAACCATTAGACTGTCTGGAGAGAAAAAGAATTGCTGTTAGCTTTGAGTATTCCTCTGGAGAGAAATGAAGATACTATGTTCTACAAAAGTTTGCATGGAAAGGTTCCTTAGTTCATACAATGTTGAATGTCATAATGGTCTGTTACCATAACTCACAAATATCTTCAAAGATCCGACATTCAAATGTAAATATCTCCAGGAGATATTTAAAGATTTTTTTTAAAAAAATGTTTAAATTAGGTATATGTTTATCTGTCTATCTGTGAGTATAGGCATGTCAGTACAGGTGGTCGATGAAGCCAGAGACCTGGGTCCCCCTAGCTGGATTTATAGGGGCTTTTAGGCCATCTGAAATGAATTTTAGGAACCAAAATCTGGTCCTCTGCAAGAACAATATATGCTGCTAATCATATCGTTTTCCCTTCCTATAGCACTTGATGCTAGGAAAATCAGGCAGAGGATCTAGGAAATGTCTTTAAATCATTGAACAAGACAGGCTCAAAAGACAAAGAAATCTAAGAAATGAGGCTTTCTAATTCTAACACTGCTAGATATACCGTGGCATGACAGCAGAAATCACCTTCCACATAAGACCCATTTCCAGCTATAGTCTGGGCCACATGCAATGTTCCTACTGTTGAAAATTTGTTTCTGTCAATGCTAGGGGAAGAGCCACAGAACAGCACAGTGGTTTTACATTGTACTGTCCAACACCTGGGAAGCCCACACTATGAGAGTCTCTGAGGGTATGTCACTTCCCCCAAATCTCATCCCGTGTTCCTGTGAGCAGCCCTGCCAAAGGTCAGGACAGCTCAAGTGTTAATTTCCCACTTAACCTTAGGTATTCTGGGAACAAATTTTTAAAAGTAACTTCAGAGTTCTGGCCCCAAACTAGCTAATCAAATCTCTCTCAGAAACACACAGAAACCTATCAACAAAGCTATTTTTGCTTAGCATAGTCCAACACTACCGAGATGATGCATTTGGCTCAGCAGAGATAGGATTATTTGGTGCAGTCTGTGTTGGACTCAGAACTGATTTGAAAATATTTAAGGTGGCATGTCTCTATGCTCCAAATCTATTGAAAATAAACATTGGAAAGATACAATGAATTCAGGGAATTTGGAGAGACCTAGACTTCAACAGTAGAGAAGAGTCCATCTAAAACCGAGACTGTGTTCTGGGTCCATTTGACACACAGATCTGCTTCTGTCAAGATGGTTTCTATCATCTGTACATCCATCTACGCAGTTATGTAATAATGGAAGTATCTGCATGCAGAAGCCCATTGGGGTGACCCTGATGGTCCTAGTCCAAAAGCTAGCTCCTAAGGACCAGAGTTACATACATATAAGATCTTCTCCAAACTGATGCTGGCCGATGTGTTCGAACAGGGAAGAGAGCATGGGCAGGAGAGCCACGGTGGTGTAGTTGATGATCTGAGTTACCCCCTTAGGCTGGCTCCTGGTGTGAGTAAACTGGCCCTGCTTAAGGTTTTCCATCGTCTTTTCCAGATCCTCCGCCGCATTGTCCAGAAAGGCCCTGAGAGCACTTTTCACGCTGTCCAGGCCTGTCTTCATCACAGTCCTGGGAAGCCAGGAAGGAAGAGATTAGATCTCTGATAGCAACAACCAGAAAACCTGGCCCCTCTACTATGCTACCTCTCCACTATAGTAGCTACCTAGAATACGTTCAATTTCCACATTTTTTATTGGCAAACATTAATTATATATGATAATGGTTTTAATATGACATTTTCACATATGCACATAATATATTTTGGTCATATTCACCTCCAATTGCCCTCTCTTGCCCCCTCCCACTGATCCCTCCCTCTTTCCAAAGAGGTCTATATCCATGTGGGGGGGGGGGATTGAGTGTGTATGTGTGTGTGTGAATATGTGTGTATGTGTGTGAGTGTATGCATATGGTGTGTGTGTGTGTATGGTGTGTATGTGAGTGTGTATGTGTCTGTAAGTATGTGTGTATGTGTGTGAATGTGTGTGAATGTGGGGTTGTTAGTGTGTGTGTATGGTATGTATGCGTGGGGGTTAGGGGGTTGTGAGTGTGTATGTGTGTGTATAAGTGAGTATGTATGGGGTGTGTGTGTGTGTGTGTGTGTGTGTGTGTGTGGTGTGGGAGAGAGTGTGTGTATGGTGTACATATGTATATGTGGGCATGGGTATGTGAGTGGGTGTATGCAGGGGAAGAGGCGATACATTCATAATTGATAACTCAGTAATAAAATCAGTTGCTAGAGAAATAATCTAAAGATTAAACAACCTACTTATGACTGCGGAATCTAAGGACCATTGTATCCACTGTAATTTACAAGATTTCTTTTCACGAACTAAAATATTCATAAAACCCCAAAAATAAAATCAGGACATGTGGTCCTTTTAAAAACATTCTTATGTGTTACCTTGCATCCAAAGTCTGACCCAAAATATGAAGACAGTTCACAATTGAGGTGGCATCATTCCCTGAGGGGAAGCAAAACACTGTATAAATTGCCTTTGGAATTTCTCAACCTCGTCCTGTCCCATTAACACGCGTGTCACAAATGTCGGTTAATTCACACAGTTCAATCATAACTTAATGAAAAAGACTTTTTGAAGACTCAAAGTTGAAATCATGCAGTTTCTCTGCTTAAAAGTGGGTTATGCACATGTAAGTAGACAAGCAGTGAAGCATGTCTTACCAGGTAGCAGACATGCTCCAGCAGCATTCGAAAGCATCGAGCAAAACGGAAGGAACCTTTGCTGAACGCCTCACATACACTCCTCTCCCCGCACTCACTCGCTGTAGTGCATACGGTATGCAAACGTTTAGGGCAGTGCATATCCTCTATCCTAATTCTGTTTTAGTTACTTCAGGAGTCTCTGCTTTCTTATTTCATTCAGTGGCCTCAGGGTAACCTTAATAGGCCTGAATCCCAATGTGGTAAAGTGGGACGATTTATCCAGATTTTGTTGGTCTTTGGCAAAAAAGGAAGTTGTGATTAAATTCATTTTTAAAATTAAAACCGGAAGTTGGAGAAGCTAAGTAGAACTTATTTGTAAAGGTTTATTTCTAAATAACTTTATCTATTATGTGTATCTAGTTATACACATGGGGGTGTGTACTGTGTGCATGCAGTGACTGAAGAAAGCAAGCATGGAGCATCAGATTCCCTTGAGCTGAAGTTACAGGTGGTTATGAGCCACCTGGTGTGGGTGCTGGGAACAGAACCTAGGTCCTCTGCAAGAGCAGTGCTTGCTCTGAATTCCTGAGCTGTCTCTCCAGAACTTAAACCAGTAGTCTTTCGCACTAATCAAAATACAGTTCTTTAAAACAATGAGATTCATGCACTTTGATTGCCATTTTATAAATAAAGTACAAAATAACATAAACGGAGTGTATGTGTATGTGTGCACTTGGAGGTAGGTAGTTTTTAAAGTAAATAAATGAAATGATGACTCCATTAAAAAATAATTTGACTACCAAAATATGGTCAAACTATATCAGTCTTTGTTCTATATTTTAATCTAACATGCACACACAAATTCTATGGATTCTTAGTATAATGAGTCAGGTTTCAATGTGAGTTTTTTGTAGCATCGGAATGTTATTTCTTTAAACAACAGCATATCCTCAAATAGCCCACTTACACACCCGTGGACCTGGCTGCTCATCCCGGATCAGGAGCAGGCCGTCTCAGATAAATCATAAGACATAGACACCCTCAGCTCTAGATAGTCACTATCCTCAGAGATGCTCTGGCCTTTAAAGGGATTTCTTTTTCACTGTCTATAGCATGCCCAACAACCCAAGCACAATCTGAACCTTCCAGAGATAACATACACAGATTAATTTTCTGATACTTCCTGACAGAGGATAGCAGTAATTATTTGAAGGGAGGCGTCAAAACTGCCCATGTAGATCTAACCTGCTAACAGTCAGGAAGAGACTACAGGTGAGATTTTTCTCTGGATTACATCACTTAAAATTTACTTTTGAAACTTATCCAAATAGAAATTTAAGATCCATACACTAGTGAAAAATTAAGTATCCTCAACTGGAAAATAGAAAATTTTCATAAAACAAGTAGCTTTCTCTTAAATATCTTATTTTTATGCTATGCCAATATCCTCACAGTTAACACTGCAGTGAACTACAGTGATATTGATTGTCTGTTCAGGTTTGAGGCCACTGTGGGAACAAAACAAAAGAATTTTTGGATACTATGTTTGTCATGTACAATACGCTGAAAGCCTCCATGTCAAATGTTTAAGACTTCTCTACTGCCCCGGGGGGTATATCTTGGGGAACTGCATGTCTTTTTTTTTTTTTTTTTTTAAGATTTATTTATTTTATGTATATGAGTACACCATTGCTTTCTTCAAGACACCAGAAGAGGGCATCAGATCCCATTACAGATGGTTGTGAGCCACCATGTGGTTGCTGGGAATTGAACTCAGGACCTCTGGAAGCGCAGTCGGTGCTCTTAATCACTGAGCTATCTCTCCAGCCCCAGAACTGCATGTCTTACTAAGAAAAACATTTGGGTTATTTAAATGGGAAAAAAAAAAAAAACCTTGTAATTTGCAGCACTTACTAATTTGAGCATCTGTTGCTGTCTTCTCTATTAAGACCATGGGCTCTTTGAGAGTGGGATCTGATTGGTTCTCTCATTCCTTCATTCATCAGATATTTTTAAAGGCCAAGCTTTCTGCTTAGCCCTATGGGGACAGATGGAAGCCAGAAAGGCAAGAATTTACTGCATTTATGGGAGAACTAAGAAGGCAAGTGCTAGCTGAGGGGACTCTTATCTCATGGAGTAATATAGGTGCCAAAGCCCCTGAGCACAAACGGACATAACTAACTGTAGAAGGAGAAATTGCTGGGATAGTAAGGTAGCACAGTGAGCAAGGAAAGGTGTAATGGTGACCATGGATGGAGAGGCACACAGGCAAGCCAGCACAGGGACCTGCATGCTCAGGTTACTCTACAGAAATGGAAAGCACTGGGCATGCAGGCATAGGAAAAGAGGCTGCGTGGGGTACAAAGTGGGAAGAGGGGATTAAGACAGAAGAGCTTCTTTGGTCTTGGAGTAGCACAGGTAAAAGTGTTTGTAGATTTCAGTGTGGTAACAGAAAGAGAAAAGTCTTCATTTCTCCATCTTCACAGTCTGAGAGAATGTCTCTCACATAGCAGACACACAATGACCATGTATTCAGTGATGTATTTGAAGGAGTGTATTTTTCTTTTGCATGTGCAAATCATGCCCTCAACAGACTTTACAGGCACAGACCCATGCCATCACCCCTGAGATTGTTTGCCTTCGTATTCTGCTCCCTCTACCAATGACTGAAGGATTTAATGTCATGGGTAGACTTGAGGATGCTCTTGCTGCCTTGAAGTTAGCAAACAGATTCTATATCTAGTAAAAGTGGAGAGTAATAATGAGAATAAGAGCAGTATTCATTTAGCCAACGATGGGTTCTTAGAACGGCAAATGAGGTCCCCACTGCTTGTCAAACTCTGTAAGTACCATCCCAACTGAACTTCCAGAATTCATATGTGCATCAACTTAGCATCACAAGGAAACACTTTGGAATTCACATGGAAAAACATGGATTTAAGCAGGGTGGCATTTTCTTTCTCTTCCCACTACCCCACTACAAAATATTTTGCTCCATTCACCAGGATCTATGGTGAAAATAGCCATCCATGGAAAAAGTAACTTTCTCATTTTCCCACATGACACGAGATGCCTTAGGGGCCTCCAGAAAAGCAGTTCAGGGTGTGAGAGCTGCTAGTCTCTTCTGTTCTCTGGGTGTTTTGATGTAAAGAAAAGACTTTTAAAGGAAATCAAAGACACGGACAAATGTGGGCGTCCAACTTCTGGTAATCCTCATGGTTTAAATGTCATGACAATATTGAGACTACTCAGAAGAATTGTGGATGTGAATTTAATTTGGCAGATAATTCAGACTAAATATCCCTAGCACCTACTAGACCTACTCATCACTGTGACCCCCAACAGCAAGAACTTAGTCTGCTTATTGCTCCCCCTCAGTCTCCAATGCCTAACTATCGAAAGATAATATGTATCTTTTTGTGTCTTCAGTTTTGGTACCTATTATCAAGTCTAAATCTGTCTCAACTGATTCTTATATAAAGTAATAAATTATTTTCAAGCATTGTATTTTATGTTTATGTGTGTGTGTGTCATTTGTGTGAGGGTGCCATTAAAGCCCAGAAGAGGGATCTCTTGAAACTGAAGTTTCAGGAGTCATGAGCTGCCCACTGTGGGTATTAGAAACTGAACCAGGGTCCTCTGTAATAGTAGTACACACTGTTAACTGTTGATCCATCAGCTGGCCCCAAATCATGGATATTTTCTCTAAACTAAGACAGTGTATATGGTAGATTTGATAAGCAGCTTATTTCCTGCCAGAATACAGAAAAATAATATCCAAATATATATGAGGTAAGGTGAAAGTACTAAAGGCAAGATTAACATAACTATGTGCAAGCATCTGCTTAATATTTGTTTAGGTCTCTATAGTCAAACTCACCTCTCATGCACTCATGGAATGGGATATCCAAAGGTGTCTTGTATGTGTCTACCTCAAATAGCCATACCTTGTACTGTATTTTGTATTTAATCTGATTTGCCTAAGTAAGAGCTAATAAATAAGATTGGATAAGCCCAATAAGTAAAATCTCATGGATCAAGGTATAATATGAACACAGCAAGTTCACAGTTTCACAATGTCTCAATGTTCATTAACTCATATTAGGTTTAATATGCACAATAAATCTCTAAGATTAGTGGAGATTTTAAGCCTACCACAAATACAAAAAAAGTAAGTTTAAGCATTCAATGCTTCTTGTCCAAATCATACAGATGGTTAATTCTCAAAAGCAGCATGTAGACAAAGTCCAGTGCCCCTTCCTGGCCATCATATGAATCTAAAGCCAGGCTAACTAAGCAAGTCTGTATACTGTGCAGAGCATGTTTGATTGTTGAAGACATCTTTCAGCAATGGATTTCAAACACAGCATCTAAATAGATATTAAGATCACATAAGAAAGAATAATTTACCCCCTGCATGGGAACAATAAACTATATTACACGTCTATTGTCAGTTACCCTTAGATGATATACTTGAAGGGAAAATATGAATCTAAATAACAGGCAAAAGAAATCCTTGCAGGTGGAAGATCCATGTAGTAGTTAGTATTCCGTTGGGAGAGGTTATCTTTTTTTTTAAAAATGGCATAATGGAAGTGTCTGGAATGTTGGAAACATTGTCTTGGCCTGACTATTGAATAAGTAGATGTATAATTATAGAAAGTTTCTTATTCTTAAGATGTATGTACTATATATGTCAAATATATGTCATATATTTTCTAAAAAGGAAATTAATTAGAACATAAGAAATAAGAACATGAGATAGGGGGCCAGCTAGAGCATAACGCAGTGTTACGCTCTAACATTAGCAGTGACAGACAAGCCTCCCATCAGAGCTACCCATACTTAGACAAGGCTCTTTTTTTTCTTTTTTTTACACATTCAACAAGATTTATTCAGTCATTTGCTTTCAGTGAAAATCTTCCTAACATTTCTTTCTTTTTTTTTTAATTTTTTTAATACTTTATTTACATTTCAAAGGTTTCCCCCTTTCCAGGTCTCCACTTTGGAAATCCCCCTATCCCCTTCCCCGTCCCTCTAGCTCTATGAGGGTAGTCCCCCACCTACCCACCCACCCACCTACCCACTCCCATCTTCCCACCTTGGCTTCCCTTATACTGGGGCCTCTACCACCCTCAGGCTCAAGGGCCTCTCCTCCCCCTGATGGCCAACAAGGCCCTCCTCTGCCA